>CM051029.1:34610747-34740747 GCA_027627225.1 Congeria kusceri | reverse complement strand
TACCAAGAACGTATATAGTTTGTTATTTTTAATCGTTAGCAATCACAAAAATGTTATTTTTTTAATATTCACATAAACCCGCACTTTGGTAGTGGTATGACGTCATCAATGGAACAATAAATAATCCATATTATTTCAATACCTTTTAAGTAAATGCACTAAAAGTCACTACACAGGATCAGTTTATGTTGAGTCTCAAACATGTTTTTATCAAAAATTGAACACGGTATAATTATTATTGAAACGATCTTCAAAATATCCATTTCAATATACAACTCCAAAATCATGAAAATGGCGTCTCAAAACAATTCGTCGATGTGTGTTCTCCGATGAAATTGACCGTTGCAATCCATTTCAGTTTGCGTTTCCAATATTATACGAATAGACGTGTGTGTAATCTATGTATTCGTAGTGAAAACAGCTCATTTATCTTTACGAAATGTTAATAATAAGGTATTATCCAGTCAACTGTTAGAAATCCATAACTACATGTACGTGAACGTGTAAAAGCCGGCTTAATAAAATCAGCGCGGCTCTTAGTTTTTAAATTTGTAAAAATCAGCCCGTTTGGTGTAATTTTAAGAAAAACGTGATATGATAAATAGAAAAGGTTACTGCCTGGTCTTGTGTAGTATATCAGGTTCGGGACGAATAAACTAATGGCTCGGCAAGCCTCGCGTTATATTATTCTAAGCCTCAACTGATATATTACACAAGACCAGGCAGTAACCTGTTATTCTCTATGTAATCAGTTATACACTAACAAACCAATCAAGTAATATTTTGGTGCTGTTCCGATTACACGTAATTTAATTTCAATATTTTTTTTTTTAATGAGATGCTTGATATGTCGCATCACCAATGTTATTTGTTACAGATTTTCAATTCCAAAAGCACGAGTTATTGCTTGGTTACCGTCACTGTTGTGCAGTCTGTGGCATTTTTGGTCGTCACCACCACTTGGTCAAGAATACGCAGTGCTAACAACGATCCCAAGACATCAAAACTGCACAAATTGTGCGGACGTCATAGCGCTGTATAACAACGAGGACATTTCGGCACAAGTTGGAAAGTTCCGAATATCTCCCAGCTCGCAATGCTGTGCAAAGACGGAAGATATTCTTAGACTTGCAGTTCAAAAGGTAATCCATAGTTACGGCTGACATAATAATTATGCATGTACTAGAATATATTTACCAAAATAACATTTGTTGAAACTAGGGAAGGAAACATGACCAACAAAGATAATTTTATTAATACTTATCACAGCTATAGACAATGTTTACCTAGAAATCACTAACCATAATGTTCAATGTAATTGTTTTAATTTAAGAGCACCAGTGCATTTTTTTTTTGTACAAACCCATTGACAAAGAGGTAAGTTTATTTTACTACTCATTGCATATGTTTTACCACTACACTATGTTTTTATTTCATCAGCTGTAAATTTTGTGCACGTAACATTAGGAACGTTACAAACTTGAACAATATTTTGATGTTATGCTATTTACAGTAAAATTATGTGGCATTTGTTTCGTTTATTTAAGGAAACAAAGGATATTTTCTACAGTCGAATACGATATAGTGAGTAATTGCTAATTTGTAATTTGCTGTTGTCAAAACGATAACAATGCCATATCCTTCTCTCAATTTATCAGCGGAAACAAAACAAAACGATTTGTCCAGACTTTTTACAATAAAATTACTTACAAACAAATAAATTATAAACACGATATAATTTGTAAAACATGTTTATAAAAAGAAAATATTGCGCGTTAATATTATGACAAAACTGTTCCAAACATTGTCATCCACATATTTCTCCCCATCTATTTCAATGCAAGGTTTTGTAATTGTCGTGTATTGTACCTGACATGATATATTCCATGTACATGTAGCAATGCATATAATAATAGGCATTTTGTTGGACACAAATAAAGTGTTGTATATTTCTGCAGTGGTGACAGAGGTTGTCTATCAGATGTGTGACTCGTACATATATCAGACACCATACGTTCAGGCGGTAGGAATTCGAGGATCCAAACCTGTTGGAGGTAAGTTAAACATGTATCAGGCGTCGATAGAGCGTGTGTGAGTCTAAGCGCTTTATGTATTATTATGTGCATATATTCGTATGCTGATTTTGTCATATTATGCTAATAAAATATTTCGCCGTATGTTTCTATGTTTCTACTTTCTACAGATAAATATATATAATTTTTCTTAGTATGACATTACGGTGAATACAAGGGTCCTGCAAAAAGTTATGTAACTGATGGACGTCTGAAGTTTTATCCCGGGTATTTTTTAAAACGCTGCACTGCACTTGGTGTGTACAAATGCTAAAGATATCCGTTTTTATCATGCAAATTGCTTTTCAAATGACCGAGTTATTTCAAATTATTTCAAAAACTGTCTTGTCGCAGTGTAAAATGGACAAAAATCGTAGCGATATTAAATGCCACACAAGGCTTGTTATTGATTCAAAGCAGATATTCAACGAACTGTGTGGTATATATGATCATCAGGCCATTTTAATGCGCACAGTTTTAAGGCGGATTAAAGCTTTTACATCTGGAAAATTATATGTCGAAGATACAACCCGTTCTGATACGCCTAAAACCTGTGTCCCCAAGGCAAACATCGCTGTTTTATTCTGTAACATGATGCGCCATTTTGGTGAAACGTATAGCTAGTTGTAATGGTATATCATAAGGCGGTGTGCAATCAATTCTGACGATTCTACAAGAACTGTGTACTTTAATTTACACAGTTGTTAAGTATTGTATTGGCTTCTGATAAGGTGGGAGTTATCAACCATCCGCCTTTTTTACCTGGCCTGAGTCCCTTTTATTTGTAAGGCTTAAGACAATTGCTTTCTCGGAAGAAATATGTTCAGAAGTTCTCTTGGCAGCGTCATTTATCAGTGCCTCCAACAGATACCAAAAGCTATTTATTTGCATTTCACGACTGGGTAAAAGGGTAACAAAACGTGTTTCAGTAAAGAAGGAATACTTGGTTTGTAATGAAATAAGTTTGATGAACTGAAGCGAAATTCAAACCCAATGACATAACTTTTTGCAGGACCTTGATTATACATGGGTTTACTATGTTTGTGATTTTTCTATCGGATATATAGAATAGATCTACTAAAATATCTGAACATATAAGAATGTACGACATTTTGTGGTGTCCATACACAATTATATAAATAACCACTTTAGGCCTGTATCTACTGCCCTGAACCAGAATGGTAAGACTGTGACACAACCGAGCATTCAACACATAACCCACTTGCTTGACGAGGGTGAAATCTTCATTCGGTGGGCTGGTTTGTATACTGTGTCAAGCCGACTTGTCATTCAAGCAAACGCATCGAACATCGGTGGGGTATTTTCCCACTTTTTTCACGTCAGGTCACACAAATACGGGTCAATACGTATGCTGGGTGAACGTAGAATGTCTCTGCTGGGTCGGAACCAAACATTCAGCACGATCAATGAAGTCTTCAACCTTGACCTACATGACCGACTCTCTGTTGTCATAACGAACCCAGAAAACATCGATACTCATAGTAATAATAATGTGTTTTCTGTCCACTTTGCCGGCGTCCAACCACGCCTTAAAGGTGGTACGCGTGTGATGTCATTCAAATGGGACAGAGAGTAAATGGGTGACGAAAATGTATTCTTTCTTACCACCTTTGAGAGAGTCACAAGCCTCGGCAAGTGGGAGAGTGCGTCATTGCAAAAGTTATGTGGTACTAAATTCAAAAATTGAAAAATTAATGTCGGCCTTAACACAACAGCCTTATTATATTAGAAAATGCATATCAACATATGTGCACTGTATGCATTACGACGTTTACTCATTTATGTTCTGGTGAATGTTAGGCATGTATGCGAACGACAAATATTGAGTCATATGAGGTGTTGAATGTGAAACAAACTGTTTTGCAAATAGTATTGTACTCGGGTATACTACATGTTGTTTTGTAATATTCTTTTGTTTTACTAATTCAACTGGTTATGCAGTATTATGTAAAAATTATACGCTCGTATGCATATTTAAAGTCTTAAAGTCATTATAAAACATTAACATTATATATTCATTGATACATATGTCATATTAACATTATATATTCATTGATGCATATGTCACATTAACATAATATATTCATTGATACATATGTCACATTAACATTATATATTCATTGATACATATGTCAATCAACTATGTCCTTGATTACGTTATTCAATTCCTTTGTGTGTTTTTTATAATCAACTGTGTTAAGTCATTGTTATTGTGTTATTATATTATATGTCGCCGATTGACATCGATACATTTCATATTGAATAAAGTCTTCATTACGAAGAAAACGTCATATACTCAAGTCTTTTTTTCACCCATCGATCATGCCAATGTCTCAATTGTGTCATGTTAAACAGAGCGAAAAGCATTTACAATATACTGCTTTCAAAAGGCGAGTATGGAGGATATATACCTATTTAATGAACATAAACAACAATATCCCAGCGTAAAACGTGGTTTACTAGATTACAGATACATTGTAGGAGATTGGCCAATAAACTATTATTTTTGTGATCAGGTATACAATGTCTTGAATTTTTTTTTGGTATGATACACGAGTTTAAGTGACGTTAGTGTTCATTTTCACTATAAACTTAGATTGTAATCTTTTATCAAATTTACTGTACATGTATTATGTTTTATACAGCATTATGTGTGACACACAATAATCAAAACAAGAGTGCCATTGTCACAAAGATTCGCCCGTCAAAGGAGCATTTTATGCTAGGTTCCCACTATCGCGATTTGCGTCACGATTTACATCGTGGTCTTAATCGTGGAGCAATCGTGGTGTTCCTATCAGATCTTATCAGATATTATTAGATATTGAGATCAGTCGTTACAATGGTGTTAATCGTAAAAAAAATTTGGACGGTTCAAAAATTGTCCACGATTAACACCATCAACTGCGATCAATTCTCCTTCGGGATCATCGTATCAGATCTTATTGCATCGTAACAAAAGAAATCGTATCAAATCGTGCATCAAAATTGTGGTGATCGGGATCGATCGTAGACAAGAAAAAACACCACGCTCTGTTAAGATGTGTTGCGATCTCAATAAACAATGAAGTCAATAGGGTTACTAGGGCTGTATTTATATCATTTGGGCCCAGTCGTAGCTCAAATCGTGATCTCCATCGATCATGATCTTGAAACATATCGCGAACACAATCGTATCCTATCGTAACGGAACGCATGTATTCATGTTAAGCGTATCGGTTCTTATCTGTACGTACTAGAACGCCCTAATTCGGGGAACACGATCGTAATGATCGTGTCAGATCGAAGAACAAATCGTGGACTCAGTCGAAACAATTCCAACGGAACGTACATGTATGTAGTCGTATCTGAACTGGAGATCAGACCGTTACAGATAGTGACTTGTAATTTGACAAATCGTGACCAGATCGCATCAGAGCGCAAAACATCGTATCAAAACGTATGGACTCACATCCCATCGTATCCAAGCCTGGAATCTCAGAGAAATACCACGATCGGCTACGAGTGGCCAATGACGGATCGCACAATAGCTGGAACCTAGCATTAAGCAGTACAGATTCAACGACTTAAGAGAAAAAATCCATCCATGCTGGACAAATATAATATTATGCTCCGAACAAAGTGTTAAGGATTGATTTCCTATATTTGATCTTTGACTTTAAATTGTGACCTTGACCGTAGACCAAGCGACTTGGTTCTTGCGCACGACACTCCGACTCACCATGCTTATCACTTCTGCAAAGTTATTCGAAAGTCCATCCATGTGAGACAGATATTTGCACCGGACTGAATGGTAAGGATTGATTTCTTATATTTGACTTTTGACCTTGAATTGTGACCTTGACCTGGACATATGGACCTGTTGCTTGCGCGTAACACTCTTTATAATCGTGCTAATCACTTCTGCCAATTCTTTTGAATATCCATTCATGCTTGACAAAGTTGTGCTCCAGACTATGTGGTGAATATTGATTTCTTATATTTAACCTTTGACCTTGAATTGTGAGCACTACCTTGGACCTAGGGACCTGGTTCTTGCGCGCGACACTCTGTCTCATCAGGCTTATCACTTCTGCCAATTAACTTGAAAATCCATTCATGCTTAACAAAGTTATGCTCCGGACAAAGATCTCCCGCTGCCTTCCTGCCCAGCCAGCCCGTCCGCCTACCTTCCAGAACACCCGCCCACCTGCCAGACGGCCCGCCAGCACAAAAAACCTGCCAGCCAGCCGGCCCGCCAACTAGCCCGCCCGCTTGGGCGTTCCCTAATACGTTCCTATAAAAGGACCATTTAGAATACAAATCTAAATCTTGAGCTCAACATCTGTCATTACAATTGCGACACTTAGGATCAAATAAGTGACGGTTATGTAATTTGGTAACGCGATGTGTGATGTGTTTATATATAATACGACTTCGGTACTTGTATCGCTATACAGAACTGACTAGAAAGAAGATACATAGTTCAGTGGAATGGAATATTGGTAACACATTGTGTCAATAGACGATTGCTTTCATGAATAATCCACGTATATAGTAGGCGAATAAATGCACGTTCAAACACGTCTAACAAAACAAAGTTATTGAGAAATCTTACGACATGTTTTTCAGCCCTAACATTTTATTAAATTAAATATAAATTCGACTGACGATTAGATACGGCAAATGTTAAGTTTAGTACGTAAAGTAAAAGAAAACGTTGAAAATCAGCGCTGCTACGGTTTTTAGTCCCCTACCGGTGTTTCACCGGAGGGGACTATATGTTTGCCCTCTGTCCGTCCGTCCGTCAGTCCTTCCGTCAGTCCTTCCGTCCGCAAAATATTGTTCCCGCAATAACTGAAACCGTACTGAAGATACTTCGATGAAACTTGGTGTACATATAAATGGCAATGTGAGTATTATGCACCATCTTTTATTTTTTTTACCAGAGGTCAAAGGTCAGGTGACTGTTACTAAAAATAGAAATTAACTAAAAGAAACTGGATCCCGCGATAACTAAAAAAGTACTGAAGATATTTCGATGAAACTTGGTATACATATCATATAAACGGCAATGTGAGGATTATGCAGGACCTTTTATTTTTCACCAGATGTCAAAAGGTCACGTGACTTTTACTAAAAATAAAAATAAAATAAATACTGTTATAATTCGAAAAGTACATAAGATATGACCATGAAACTTGGTACAAAGATTGAACTATAGGTTTGCCATCCGTCTGTGTGTCTCTCTATCTGTTCGTCTGTATGTTTGTCCGTACGTCTGTCTGTCTTTTCCCAAAACCTGGTTCCTGCAATAACTAAAAAAGTACTGTACTTATTTCGATGAAACTGGGTATACATATAAACGACAATGTGGCAATATGAGGATTATACACGACCTTTTTTTCACCAGAGGTCAAAGGTCGCGTGACTGTTACTAAAAATAGCAATAAACTAAAAACTGTAATAATTCAAAATGGACATGAAACTTGGTATATAGATTGAACTATAGGTTTGCCATCTGTCTGTGTGTCGTTCTGTCTGTTCGTCCGTATGTCTGTCTGTCCGTCAGTCCCCAAAACCTGGATCCTTTGATTACTCGGAAAGTACTGAAGACGCTTTGATGAAGTTTTGTATACATAGCAACAGCAATGTGAGAATCGTGCACGACCATCTATTTTTCACCAGAGGTCAAAGGTCATGTGACTGTTGCTAAAAATAGAATGTTGCTAAAAATAGAAATAAACTAAATACTGTAATATTTTGAAAAGTCCATAAGATATGATCATGAAACTTCATGAATCTTGGTACACAGATTGGACTATGGGTTTGCCCTCCGTCTGTGTGCGTCTGCCTGTCTGCTCGTCCGTCGGTCTCATTCTGTCTGTCTTTCCCGTCCCCAAAACCTGGATCCTGCGATAACTCAAAAAGTACTGAAGATACTTCGATGAAATTTTGTATACATAGAAAGAGCAAGGTGAGGATTGTACACGACCCTTTATTTTTCACCAGAGGTCCAAGGTCACGTGACTGTTACTTAAAACAGAAATAAACTTAATACTGTAATAATTCGAAAAGAACATAGCATATATTCATGATACTTGGTACACAGAATAGACTATATGATTGCCATCTGTCATTTTAGTACTGCAATAACTCAAAAAGTAACTCGAATGCCTGGTCAATGTTAAAATAGAGAAAACAACAACTTAATACTGCAGTGACAAATGGGATTTGAATATGAAACTTTGTACATCTACAGATAAAGGGCGATTTGACGGTATTGCACAATGTTTACTTAGTAGCAGTTTTCACCGGTAGGGGATTCCTGTATTGCTTGCAATACTATCAAAGCCTTGTTTAAATTGCAACGACCTGTTTTGATATATCATTTGCTTTTCATACAAACAGATTGTTCTAATCAATTATCGACTTTGTCCTAGACAGTCAGAGTTTAGGCGGCGATGATATATAAATATATAGAATAAACAGAACCGTGAAATACCCCTAAACAAAAACTGTTAACGATTAAATTCCATGGACATTTCAGACAATTGCGAAAACTATCGTTCAGACTTCTGTACGAAGATGCGAAATAAAGTGTGTGTTGCCGCTTATTTTCCTGGTCTTGAATATACAGCGAAATTTCGTCATCATCAAGTTTTACGTGGAAAGTAGATAGTTTTTCATGTGTAATCCACAATAATTCAACTGAAAATCGCGATGAATCAGCTGTTTTGTTTTTATTACTTAAACCCGTTTTCATGAGTTTGCATCCTCAAACTAAAGACAATGTAGCATCGTTATTGTTATTTAAGCTATTGTCTATTTACCAAAAATAGTAAAGCCATTTATTATAAAAGGAGTTCTGATGTATACATACCGGCTTCCAATTATAACGAGAACAATATTTAGGTCAGGGAAATATAGCTTTAACATTAAATAACCTTTAGACATATATGATTGCTAAGATACCATTAGTGTTACAATAAGCGCAGATATTCATGCAGTTATAACGATGACAAATACATTAATGACTATAAACAGATCATTCTATACATGCATATTTATTAGTGTTCAGGACAAAACGAGGTCAAAATAATTGCAGACGAACAAAAAATGTTTGCACGTATCGACTTAATCATACAGTCAACTAGTTTAAAATATTCACAATGAGTAAAATTAACTAACTAAATTAATAAACTAAAATTAACTGAGTCTGTCTGGGATGACTTAATCATATATTTAAATAGTTTCAAATGCTACCATGAGTAAAATTACAAAAGACAATATTTACGAAAAAAAAACGTTCCGGATTACGTCGCAAATTTTGCTGTTGCTTCCTATATTTGACAGTTTGGGCAACAAAAGTCAATATTCTGATATAGTCATGTTACAGTGACCAGATCCCCATCGTTAGTCCATTTTTACACGAACGTAAGTGGCAACTTTTTTGAAATATAAATATGTCTTTTGTTTGCTAGCCTTGCAAGTCTTTGGGCAAAATTCAGTTACATAATTTAGTTGCATTTGTCTTTCAATACCTGTTTCTGCATTGTTTGCTACATAGTCTGCAAAATAATTAATGCATATAATATAATGAATCATATCGGTTATAAGTATCCCTCTGTATGAAAAATGTATCCTTTAATCAAAAGAAGGGAGATTACTCCTCAATGCACAAATTAAAAATGATGGTACTACTCATGCCTCATGTCTAGTCCCGACGATACAATTAATATTTTTAATTTAATCATCGGTGATTTTAACATACTCTCATTAATCTGAGTACATTAACTTAAAACATCATTAAATAAATTTCAAAATTATTTTCGATTTTTAATGTTTTTCGGTGCCATAATTAAATGTATACAATTTATTATTGATATTTGCTACACATATGTATATGTAATACTCTGTTTGTATAAAGTAACATAAGTACTATTTTAGGACCAAAAATGGTATAGTTCAATGAGTAGAAAAAGAACACATGTTTGGTTATTGCCTAAAACATGTATCCATCTGATATTTGTCATTACAGACATTTTTATATTTCCTCTTTCAAAATACAAAAACAATATGATATGCACCGCTGCCTCTTATACAATAGTTCCAAATTTGCTTTATAAACTTTACTCCCAATTTGTATTATTAATCATCTAAACATCAGTCTTTTGAGTATGACATGTAATAGCGAGAAGTGACCGGTTTTGTTGACGTGTGCTCGGGTTTAAAATCAATCATGTATCTTAAAGCATTTTTAAATGGATTTTGTTTTACATAATTTGCTAAAATATTACATCAATATATTTTCCTTATTTGAAAAATAAATGTTATATATATCGGAAAGTATCTTGTTTTTAAAATGCGACTGAATATCTGTAAAATACCGACGATATGCACCTTTCATAATTATTTAATACTCATGGAAGTGTGAGAATCTTTACTTGTATAATTATCTATTTCAATTTGGTACATGGGTTACTTTGTTAACGAACATCCACTAACAAAGTTGGAAAGGATTTCAAATATAATGTCAAAATAGTGCTTTTGCTATATAGAATAATATGTATACATTGTCATGTCATTGTACTTGTCTTTAAAGTCAATAACCTAGTAATATGCATCATCTAAATAATGCAGTGGCAAATATTTTTATATATCAGTACAGTATCAAATACTCATAACACTCTGTATTAAACAGTAATCCTGATTTGAACGGCTGAATACATGACGCTTAATTTAAAGCTTTGTGAAATCAGATGTGACATTATTTTAATATCAAATACAAGATGAGCACCGCCTACGTGCGCTGGACGCTAGACTTTCTCGTATTTGTTAGTACTCTTGCCTTGTGTTTATAGAACAAGTTTATCACTGTGATAAAGTACATTGAATTTCAAGTCAATACCTCTTATAGATATTGAGAATTTTGACCTACAGCAAAAATGTAATTTGAGAAAGGATAATAACTCCAACAAAATCTTTGAAAGAGTTACCTCCTTTTGTCTGCAGCATTGGGTCAGCACCATTAACAAGTACCTTGAGTTTCAATTTAATGTTTTGATAATTATTAAGAAATTGTATATTTGCTATAAAATTGTAAAAATATGCTAAGTTGTTAGTCCAAACAAGTCCAAACTCTGGAAATACACATGACATGGTTACCTGCCTTGTTGTAATGGATTACCCTTTTGATAGTGAACAAGTATTGAAAGTTGCAAATGGATACCTTTGATAGTGTTTGAGAAATGGACTCTGACAAAAAACGTAACCAAAACACTTAACCAAAAAACATAAACAAAAAACTAACGCAGACGCTGACACAGACGCAGACGACAGAGCTCAACCTTGTTTTCTTCGAAAAGTCGAGCTTATAAAAATGACGCAGTGTATTGAGACAGACACGTTAAATAAAACAATGTAGGTCAATGCATTCTTTAAACGGGTTAAGTTGCCACAGTTAGACAGTTTGTTTAAATTTGAAATTGATGCATGGATATATTACAAAACCCGTTACGAAGAATATATTACTTCTGTAATGTTACCCAATTAAATCAATGCAAGAGTATTTAAATGTGCATCTTACTGTTTAAAATCAGTACTGAGAATGTTGTTAATCTTGTTTTGAATGAAATGTATCCTAATATGTTGACGTCTAAGGGGTATAAGTATATTGAATGAGGGTTGACAATCACATTTGCAAACATAAAGTTCATTTGAAAAGAAAAAATAGTTTAATACGGTGGTTTATATACAGAAAAACTTCCAATGAATAAAATATTATTGTATATAAAAGGCACCGTGGAAAGTATAAAAGTAGTATTTTGAAAAACGATATCAATGACACTTACAGGTTTTTTTGTTACACGTATGCACGAAAATAATAATCGTTGTGTAACGCAGCGCAATATTTATTGTTAAGAACCCGGTTTTGCAGACGTTAATTTGAGTCAAAAATCAACCGTGTATCCACAAGCATTTTACAAGGATTTAGTTTTACCTTTTTTCTGGAATATTCAATTAATAAATTGTCGCTATTCGAAAATATTTTTATATAAATATGAAAGTATTTTCTTTTAATATTTGTCTAAATATCTATGAAAAACCGTCGATATACACTATGCATGATCATCACCGTTTGCGAATACAAATGTATGAAATAAACATGGAAGCATAAGAATCTTTAACAGTGTAGTCATGTATTGCAGTTTGGTACGTGGGTTTCTTTCAAAAAATCATTTTCCATTTTAAATTCAGATCTGTGTTAACATATGACGCTTAATTTAAAGCTTTGTTAAATTAGATGTAATATTATTATTTTAATAAATCAAATACATATGATGCGCTTATCTCTATTTATTCATTAAACTGGTAACGTTAGGCTAAAAAAATAATGATTTGTTTCCAGTTAGCGCCGCAACGTTTTCTAATGGCCCGCCACGAATTTGATTTAATGCCAATAAAAATTTTATTTACTTTTTTTTGACGATCGCGCCCGTGTTTTAAAGGAGCAGTCCAGAACTATGTTAATACAAATGATACTTTGCAGAAAGTGTTTCTAATGGGCATGTTACAGAGCAAAACACATCTGAAATCTGTGAATTATTAACATATTGGTAACTTGCTATCGTCTATTTTCTGTATGCGATAACTGGTGATGACTCTGGAGTAAACCAGCATGTACATTACAGTATATTTCTAAGTGCTTTTGAACAATGCCTTTCGTAAATAAGAAACAGATTTCGGACGAATAAACAACATAAACGTTCATAAGAACTATTACTAAAATTACGATGTATTGAATTGGATCGCATGGACAGCGGCTTAAAATCAAACGAATCCGCATTTTAACATAGCGGAAGAAGAGTTACCCGGTAGAGATTTCGGTATTCCAGTAACTTTCTTCCAGTCTGATTTAATTATATAAATCGGATATACACAAATTGTGAAAAACTGTGTACATTTTGAAAACGAAAAGTCATATTCGATTGGGAATCTTTATAAATATCGTCTATTTGTTGACTGAAACTTTGGTTTCGTAGATGCTTTTGCTTGTTCAATATTTAGCATTCCATAAAAATGATATTTTTTTTAAGAAAATGTTTGTGAATATAAGTCCTATGGAAACAAACGAAAATGACAGCTGCATTGACAAGTGTTGATTTTCCTTTCCAAAAATTATTGGTGATTTATTGCAAAAATAATTCCTATTTTTGACAGTTATAAAAATATGAATAACGAAAAGTTAAATTCTATGAATAGGAGTACATTAATGCTGATGGTATATCAATTTGAAGGCATTTATCGTAATTATGAACATTCAAATTGATTGCCTATTTACGTCAGCTTGCATAAATGACCGTTTGTGATTAATAAATCTTTATTTAGAATTTTATAGTAAGGGATGCTTATGTTGTTATTAAAACTGAAAATTGTCTTTAATCTGTACTTATTTACTTGTTTTAGAAAGCCATTACATAGTGCCAATAGAAAAAAGTAGGAGAAAAAGAATTTTTAAAAAATTCCTTAAAAAAAAAATTCCCCTCCCTCCTGATTTTTGGGAAAAAGTGCCTGAGAAACAATTCATTAATGTTTTTAGCCTTACTGCTGTTTAACAGTTTGTTTACTTCCCAGACAAAGTAGAACACGATGGCTGCAAATAACGGCGTATTGTAGCAGATAAGTTTATATAACCAGCATGTATAGTCCGTTTTTTCTGAACTGTCAAAACATGAATAATTTCATGGTCGTTGAATGCGTTATTTATATCCTCGGCCAGCAGTTGTGATTTTCCGATAGCGTGCTTCGGGTTTCGGGTAGAAAATACTACATGCGATGTATGATATTTAAAGCAGGGTTTAAAATCAAGCAGTCATTTCTATCTATAAAATATTGGAGAGGAAATAGCTTAATGGTATAATGCTTGTCACGTCAACCTAGCTTTTGCTGGTTCGAGTCCCGTCATTTAAAAAATATTTTGAGCAAAAAGGTAATGTTGTAAATGTTAAATTGAATTTTTTAAAACATTATATTTTATATTTACAGATATTTGTTATTATGTCTTGTGTTTTCTATTTTTTATATCTTTACGGTTTTTTTTTGTTTTAATGTTCATTATATAAATAATTGAT
The DNA here is from genome assembly GCA_027627225.1 of Congeria kusceri. NCBI lineage: Eukaryota > Metazoa > Mollusca > Bivalvia > Myida > Dreissenidae > Congeria > Congeria kusceri. Next base: position 34,726,541 of record CM051029.1, on the reverse strand, counting down.
AACAGAACAAATTAAAACCAAAATCAGATTAGCGCTTCATCGCCTTCGTCTGCTGTATCCGTCGCTGTGGATTGTTTAATATCATTAACTAATTAAATTAATGTACAATGATACAACTCTTGCGTTAAATAATAAAATTGCCATTCCGACTGATGGTCAGTGCAAAGTTGCTCATGTTATTTATCTTGTATTTTATATATCATAAACGGCTAATCAATACCCTTAAATACGACAGAGAACTGCGATGAAAGTCACATTCTAAAAATCACGCATTCAACCACCGTGAAATTATTCATGTTTTGACGGTTACGAAAACAACGGACTGTACAGAATCGCCTTCTCACTGTAAGAATGATCCATGGGTAGGTGGACGTACACAATGAAGGTGCGGTTACACTTTTTTACTGATCTAAATTGGTGCATACTTCATGATTTGTTGTTTAAATATCGGTTTGATGAGATACTTTGGTATGAACATAATCCTCTGATTGCTTTTATTCCATAAAGGAATAATTAATTCGTGTTAAGGTGCAGAAAGAGATCCAACTCGTGCTTCAAATAAATTTTACGATCATTAACAACGTAAACATTGGATTTACCATCAAAAATTCATTGCATGCATAAACTTTTAACAATGTTTAGTGTATGTATAATTCTAATTATAGCGTTGATTTAAAATTATATCGACTGACTGGGATTCCGCGTTCTATAAATAGCGGCCGCGTCATAAGCTCATATAGTGTTTGCCTTTTCTCTTCATACGCGGTGTCAAAATGGCGAAATATAGTTCCGAAACAAATTAAATAAATATACTTTTAGGATTTAAATTCTTCATCAAGCGAGCGAATCCTATTAAAAAGATAGATATGCGATGCAGTTATTTGCTCTTGTTATATTCGTTGTTATTATATTAACCGTTATACCTTACGTAGGCAGGAAACCTATAAAGTCTTACGTTAGTGTGAAACCTATCTGAAAGTAGATTAATTCCCAGAATACCTTGCGCAAACGTTCATAGTTGAATATTGTGACAACATGACCGTTGTGTACAACTGGTGGATTTCTATATATAAATGCGATCGATTGAGAAATGCGTTTTTTGGTTTATTGATAGTTCCCAATCTATAATATCGTAATATGCCTCTGTCCTAAGACGGATATTTATCAGGTACAAACATTCTATCAACATACTCGGCGGTCTATGGTCAAAATGTGGTTCTGAAAATTTCAGCAAAATAAACAACCATCCTTTGGAAGTCACCTTATTTCATTAACGAACGTCACCTGGTGTAGGTATATACACTGTAAACTTATTTTCCGCTATCCCTTACAACGGCAGGCAACCAATTTGAAAGTAGCTTAAATTCTCGGATGCTGTCAGCAAAAGTCCAAAGGTCAATGTTATCATCACATCACCGATGTTTACACAATGTGTATTACAACCCGGTCTCAACGAAAAGATAAGGAATTCATTTCAAAATAGCTAATTAACGTTATTCTTTATAAGCATTGTTACACGAAACAATGAAATAGTAGTTTTGCTGAAGTATTAATGACATTTCGTATTTTATTACAGCTGAATTTTGTTTTTAATGGTATGCTTGTTTTTGCCGCGATTCCCGTTTTACGTTCTCAGATATTCAGTTTCAAAACCACGATTTATTGCCTTATTACTATCACGGGTATGCAGTCCCTGGCATTCCCGACCAGCGCCATCACGTGATCTAGAATACGGAGAGCCAACAATGAGCCTAAGACATCCAAACCGTGCACGGATTGTGCGGACCTCATACCGCTGTATGACAAGGACAACATTTACAGCCAAGTTGCAAAGCTCCGAGCGTCTCCCGGCTCGCAATGTTGTGGAGAGACGGAAAAGAATCTCAGTCTTGCAGCTGAAAAGGTCAGCAATAGTTAGGGCTGACAAAATGATTGTTATAGAATATAATTGCATATAGTACATTTTGTTAAAAGTAGGGCTGCACAAGTGAACAATAAAGATAACGAATACATATGACTATCACATATAGTGTTTAACTAGAAAAAAACTTTTGCAAGCGTGACAGCTTCGATATGTTCAATATAATAGTCTTGTTTTTATGCACATACATGTGTATATAGTTAACTGCATCGTTTTCGGTATGTAACTTTCACAATGTAACTATATTTGGATGAAATTTTTAGTACTATTTAAATTTTAAATACTGTATTACAGTATTTGTGTTTTCATTTTTTAAGGCTACAGAGGATAATTTCTACAGTCGTATCCAATATAGTAAGTAATTATTGATACGTAATTAGTAGAGGTCCAAATGGATACAAGTTTTACATGCTCAATTATGTCAATTAAACATTGCTGAGCGAAAACTTTTGCACATATTTGAAAAGCAATTCTTACAATCAAATTATTGTATCGCCAAACAAATTGTAGCCATGTTATATTTCAATAAGCGATTAAATAAACAAAAAATATTACAACAGCATGTTGTCAGACAACAATATTAATATTATACAATATTATAAAATATTCATCAACATATGAGTTTTAAGTGCGTGGATGTAATACGTGCGTTTACAAAATTATAATTATGTCTGTGTTTTACCTTTCAACTATGGTCGATGTACATGTAATAACAGATACGGTATTTGGTTGCATACAAGTATATTCTTGTATATCCCTGCAGAGGAGACGGAGGCTGTCTATCATATGTGTGACTCGTACGTAGATCAGACACCCTACGTTAAGGCAGTGGGAATATGAGGATACAAACCTGTTGGAGGTAAGATTCAACAAGTATAAGGTACGAGTAAGAAGTGCATTCGTTTGTGACTGTATTTATTGTATTACATTTTATATTCGTATTTTGTTGTTGTCGATATATAGTTATGAAATGATTTGTCCTGAGTTAATAAGGTTATCTACTGATTAAATTAGTGAATATGTACTTTAGCATGAGTGCAGTGAATGAAAATCATTCGTTTCTAAAGAGCACATGTGTGCTACAAAATCTAAACAAACAGTAATATAAGAAACACTCGACCTATTGACATGTACATTTGTATACTTTAGCCCTGTATCAACTGTTCTGGAACCAGAATGGTAAGACAGTGACTCAACCGAGCATTCGACAGATAACCCACTTGCAGGACGAGGGTGAAATCTTCATTCGGAGAGCTGGTCTGTATACGGTGTCAAGCCGACTTGTCATTCAGACCAATGCATCGAACGTCGACGGGACATTTTCACACTTCATTTACGTCTTGTCACACAAATACGTGACACGTCGTATATTTACTGAACGAACAATTTCGCTGTTCGGTTGGAACCAAACATTCAGCACCGTCTATGCAGTCTTCTACCTTGACCAACTTGACGGACTCTCTGTAGCCATAACGAACACAAATACCATCGATGACAATGTATTCTCTGTTTACTCTGCCGGCCTACCACGCTCTTAAAGTGGTTCGTGCGACGATATATCTTTATATAAATTCTAGGGTGTATCCACTTTAGAAATTTACATGCAAGTTCACTTACATGTAAACTTAAAAAATGGGTCAAAGTTGAACTATGGAATGGCTCCTTTTGTCTTGAAAGATGTTGATGGGTAAAATGTAAAACTTCTTGATGCCTCCAATGCTGTTATTGTTTACATCTGTCTATTGTCTCGTACTTCTCTAATTGAAAATGTATTACTCACATGTTGTTATTAAGCTAAAAGGATATCTTAAGTCTATCCTAAGTCAACCTGCATGGCTTAAGGAGCCTTTTTAGCTTTAGGATGTCGGATGTGCATACATCTTTGAATATATAGTTAGTCGTGTTTATAAACGTCGGGGTATACGACTTAAACATTTCTCTTAATAGATTTATAGTAGTGGTTTGTTGTTATTTCATACGTCAAATGTAAGAGACTCAAATATCGCGAAAAGTTGTGTTAAGGTCATGACGGTCTTACACATGACATCTCAAATTCAATTGGCTGCAATTTTCATGTGTAAGTCCGTCATGACCAAGAGCCATCGATCACAATTTGAACCAAGTGACCTAAAAGCATAACTGCACAACGGCCAACAAGGTGTGACATTCTAAAGTCAGAATGACAAAAGCTACTCTAACAAGAGCTGTCAAAGGACAGCGCGTTTGACAATTCAAAGCACATATATTTTAGTTTAAACATAAAGGGAAATACATTTGTTGAATTACAAAGCTGAGTTATGGCAATTATTTTATTAATTCATTCCAAGTTTCAAGTCAATACCTTATGTTGTTCCGCAATTATAAGACTTTGGAACAAAGCCTTAAATCCCAAAATCTATGTGAAAAGTGGTCATACAAAGAATTACAAAGTATTATTCCAAGTTTCAAGTGAATAACTTATGTAGTATTGAAGTTACAATATAAACTTTAACCAAGTTGTTAGGAAAGCTTCGAATATTCGAACTAAAATTACAACACACAATTCAAGAAAGCATTATTCCTCAAACAATATGATATCTTGTATAAACAAATACATCTGTGTGAAACTATCGTCGTAAGTACCACTCTTAAGCGTTTCTCAAGCCTCAGCAAGTGAGAGAGGACGCCATCACATGGTACGAGTATAAACTTTGAAATTGTTCTGCATGCACGACGGCGGGCAATTCACTATTTAATTATTTGCTTATGCGCATTATTACGAACATTAACGTATATATCAGTGTAAATACGTTTGGTTTGTAGCCTTTAGGAAAAGAAACAGGTCTGTATTGTCTTTGTATGTGTTACATGTTTATGGTATATTTAGTTAATACCACTAGTTTGATAGTCTATGTACTGTTATATGTATATTAGAACTCCTTTTTTTAAACATTACAATTTTACTCTGCACTGAATGTTATTGCAACCGTCTATGCACAAGTATTTAACATAATTATTGTTGAATAGTTGTGTATAATCAGTTTTGTATAATCAGTGATATTTTGTTTAATAAAAACTTATTACCAACAAAGTTTCTATAATTATACTGTAATATACATGTTCACAGAGTCCATGATTATTTTATGAAAATTCTCATTTCAATAGAAATCACTTCACTTTCAGTTTGTTTTCTATATTGTTTGTGCTTCCTTTGTCTGTCTTTACTAATTTATTTTACAGGTAAAGTAGTGTGCAAAGTTATCCGATTTAGGCAAGAACAAATGTTTGCAGTAGTCTTTTTTGTAAGCCATATAGTTCTGTTTAAAATATTATTAACGATCTACCATTATATTGTATTATTTTCTGTTCATTATTAATACAGTTAAATAATATACTCCCATGTTTGATCATAAACAAACAATTATAAACCATCTATGTAACCCTTTGAAGCATACAAATTGGTTCTGTTCAAACTATCAAATATTTCAAAATAATTGTGAAAGTTATTTGAGGGTTTTTCTGTTGTTTATTGTGCAAAGACGAGCTACATGTCTTTCTTAAAAAAAAGCCTTCAAATACGTGGAATACAATGGTAATAAATAACCGAGTATTAAGACTTAAATGCTGTTCGACAGTTTAAAAATAATCAATAAACTTTTATTAACGACAGTTCAGTATGTATTATTTTCACTGTACAATTAGACTGCAGACGTGAATTGAATGTACTGCATCATATTTTATGCAGTAGCATGCTTAACAAAAAAAAAAACACAAATCACAATGTATACTTCTAATATAATTCTTCAGCTTAGCATCTGAAATTGGAATTGCCACAAAAATGACAAAGTTTCGCATCAAACAATTGGTATTTTATGATGTTATGTGTTCTGTGTTATTGTTCACTACTGTGGCACTTGTATATACATAAATGACACAACATAAAATAGTGCATAGTTAAGTAAAATGAATTGTGTATAACAAATTATATCAAACGAAGATTACTTTGATGAATAATCGATATTTACAGTATGTAGATAAACGCCTGTTCACATAGATCTACCTCGATTTAACAGCATCAAAAAAGGTTTGGATAAATGTTATAAGCTATTTCTAACCCTACAGTGTTGTTAATTCTAAATAAAATATAAAAAGCAGTAGCAACAGAAGATTAAACAATGCATAATATTCTGTTTTGTTCTTAAAATAAGAGAAAATGTATGAAAATGAACGGCAAGCAAGTCTAACATTTTACGTACTAAAAATATCATTGCACATGTCATTTCGGATTATCTACTGTATTTAGCTATAGTTCGATAAATAAATATTAATGTCATATTGCCACCGAGCTCCTGTGTTCTTAAACGTCAGAAAGCGCTGAATTGGGTCTTTTCAAAATTGTGATTGGAGAATTTGCGATTTTCGAAAATCTCATTGTGTTACAAATCTACTGATTTATGTTTACTAGGCGGTTTTAAAGGACTTAAAAACAGTTGTCTGTGTTTGAAAAGTTATTCAACAACATATCGGATCAACATGCTGCTACATTGGCCTTTTAACCTATAAATGCTATCAAATGAAATATCACATCAGTTCAACTTTGTTAAATGCAGCATTATCCATCGGGTTTACATTTTTTTTACGGCGACACATTTTATGTAGTCAGTAATTTATAATAACAACTACGTGTTTTGATTATTCTACTTGCAAGCAAATGCATTTGCACAAGCACAAATGCTTAGATTACATTTATTGACACTGGATATCCACTTATGTTTGAACCCTTTTCTGGTTTCCCGATTTATAACTCATAGCGCAGTTTATGGACGGATTTTTCTGATCAAGTCCTTGAGGTAGAAAGATCCTAATGACTTCGGAAATACTCGGGAAATATCGGTTAACTTCGGCCCATTCGCCACTAACCGTAAATCTAATCGATCTGATCCGAAACAGAAATTATTTTCGCGGAATAAACATTACTTTTCGAATGTTCAGTCATTTTCAATTAAATGTGTGAAACTAATGCTTATTTGTGTTCGAAGATGAAAGTAAAAATGTAGTTTGAAGAGAAACAAGATACTCTGGCATGGGAAATACCTTCAAATGACGTCATTGTTGTAAATTTCTGTTTACATTTAATCATGACATTTTCGCGATATGTCTGGTGCATTTCATTACACTAAAGTTAAAATAGTTATAAATAAACGTCCAAGGCGTATTAGTATTATTGAACATAATTATTCGTATATAAAAACATATCTGCGTTAAGGTGATACGTGCTCCTTGCTGTGAAATGACATTTATTCACACCAAAAACTTGAAAAAATAGTCAGTCGAGAAGGATGGAGAGCGGGACGTCGGATGATCGAGCTTGTCGTTCTGTTGGATAATTTAAAATACTGTTCATTGTGTAAACTTGGACCTGTTCCACTGAGGAATTTTGACGAGATCTACCGCTGTAAAAATCATATGAAAATTATAAATCGGCGAAATGATGAGAATGGTCTAAGTGACACCTTTTTATCCAAAAACTGTTAAATTTTACCAATAGTCACAAGCTCCAAGAAGAGTCTTGATGAAGTTATCACAAATATTTGCCACTTTTTTAGCTTTTGTTAACCCAATGTAATGAAAATGTAAATTGATTTTTTTGAAACACACACTTATAAAATATGTTTATTATTTTTCTGAATTCGGTAACCAAGGACATGTGAACCTCAGCTAGTTACATTTGTATTTAAAATGTTTACACAAACCACTATTCCTTTAACATTGATGCAAAAATAATTCATTTAATATCGATAACGCTATTAGATTATAATTAGAAGAGAACAAAATATTTTAACATAGAAGGAAAATATTTGCTTTTTTACTTGTCTTATTTTCATAATTTTCATTTTTTTTTATAACATACGGTTGTTTGTTGTGGTTGTAAGCGTTAGCTAGTTTGGAATAGGTGTTAATATTCACATATCAATAAACGTTATTTTACATGTAAATATGAGCTTACAATCTCGTCCGCTTTTTATAATATACACTATAAGTTTGGATTACAATAATTCTTTTACATTCAAATAATCATATTCTTGTAAATAGACATTCCAATCTTAGCTAGTTGTGCACGTCATGCAAGAGTTATGCATTGTATATGCATTTTAAGCCCTTTATCACTACTTATGCTAATTCTTGTACCTTACAGCACAGAATAGACGATTTCTAACTCCGTTGAAGATTGTGAGTTTCAAAAGTTAGCATATTGTTTAAGAAGAAAAACCATTTTGTTACATTTAATTCCAGTTATTTAATACTCCAAATGTGTTATAGGAAGAACACTAATATTCTATGTAAGCTACATTTGCATCGATAAAACTGTGTGAATAAAAATGAAAGCTGAATACATTACGACATGTCATTATTATAAAACGTAAATGTTCAAATATATTATAATAGTATATGCATTAATTGTACAGCGTACCTCCCCCCCCCCCCTCTAAAAACTTCCAATACTCGATATTGTAAAAAACATTTGTCTCTCTCTTACTTTATTAACTTTTATCGCTGCCACCACCCAATTGCTCGGGAAACATAACGTAAATCAATCGTTCTTTAAAACGTTTATTAACACCTTTTAAACCACTAATTTAGAGTTCATGATTAATTTTACTTCATAAATACTTTTAGTATTTCAGTGACCAAATTATAATTAAATGCCCAAAAGATTTTATTCAAGAAAATTAAGTCTAGTACAATTTTAGTAAGTCTAATTCCCCCTGAGTCAATTTTGCTGCCCTATTATACACTACAAGTTGCATAAGTCACACAAAACCTGAAGTACTGACCCAAAATTAATTAGTTCCAAAAGTTTGGGTCTACTTAACATTTTTCTTGGGTAGGTTATGAAATATTTTGGGTCTCTCAATTACCTTAACATATTTCTTGGGTATGTTATGCAACATTTTGGGTTTCTCAAGTAACTTTAACATATTTCTTGGGTATGTTATGTAACATTTTGGGTCACTCAAGTACCATTAACACATATTTCTTGGGTATGTTATGCAACATTTTGGGTCTCTCAAGTAGCTTTGGTCACTTAGTGAAAGATGGATAATCCTTAAAGTAAATATGGAAAGGAACAGTGTGGAGAGTGAATCTATGTACTGGCTGCTGTATCATCATTAAGTTTACTAATAATTCTTATAAAATGCACTGCTGTATCATTCCTAGCCCCCTCTTTTACATAAGTCAATTGTATACTACAAATATGTAAACATACACACCCTACATTCAAAACTGCCACACTATCCCCTCCCCAGTTCTTGACACCTCCTGGTGTCAAACAGTTAATTATCAGTAACTACATTGATACCAGTTACATGCATGGTATTATTATAATAATAAGATACACACTAAAAACATACAGTAACATAGCTAAAATTTTTATGTTTTTGAAAACGGTCTGAAATTTTATTTAAACCAGTACTGATTATGCATTACAGAAAATAGTATGTCAACAACATAAAAATAGTGAACCTAATAAACATAAAGACAACTAATACTTTTGACCAGTATATCTAGATCACCACCACAATTTATATCTATTGTAAAGTGCTTACAACATAATAGAAGACATAAAATATGTACAGTCGGTAAACATTTAAAAGAGAACCGTTATAAACATGGACGAATCAATACAGGTAATGCAAATGATTTATAAATACAGAGACTGCGGCGTGTTTGTAAACAGAACATCACCATTTCCCATTATTTTTAGTAAATGGTAAATTCCCTCATTATCAGCAATATTTCAACTTTATACCGACCTTATTTACATACAAAGTGGGTTACCAAACAAAAGATTATTAGCATAAATAGACTTCACAGCATTAATACTATTTATGTCAGTGCACACAGCAAATCAAAATTACAAGATAACTTAATTTCAAAAGTAAAAACAAACTGCAACCATATTTGTTCTTTTCTTTTCGTGTGATTTACAAAATAAACTGAATTTTAAAGTTATGTGAACTGACATCAATCTTGATGGTGTCAATAAACAATTGTACCGCAAATATTGTTTTCTTTTGGTAAATATGGAACCGTTACATTTATCTAGTGTTGTTAGAACTTCACTCTGTAAACTTATCATTGATGTAAAATAATAACAGTATGACAGGATTTAATTATAAACAAACTATTTTCTATAGTCAGAACTTTTATAACAAATGTTCCAACAAACACTACAGTCTGATTAACATACACGTATCTTGTTGTAAAAGCAATAATATGCAAATAGTATGCACAAACACACACACACACACAAACAACTACAATAAAAGAACACTCGTAATATAAGAGCATGCACAAATACAACAATGTGTGACAACATCATTACAGAAGAACACCAGAATGAAAGTCACTGTCTATCTGAAATAATCCGTTTTATGTGTATTCCAAATTGTCACAATACTGAGCGCACATTAAATTCCATTTTGTCACAATACTGAGCGCACATTCAATTCCACACTGTGAACTCACTAATTTGGCACATGTAAATCCAGTAATGAAAGAGAAGAAACACTTTAAATCCATTTTCGCGATAATCAATCCACACAAGGAAAGTTAACCACGTTATATATGAAATGAAACTGTCATATAATATTTTAAGTACTTAATAATCTAAATTTTTAAATGTTTATTATTTTATGAAACGCGCGATACAGACGGCTTACAACGCTATTGGCGTCACTGACTTCGTGACGGCTTACAGTTTTCGAGGCGTCTGTCATCTTCTTATGGAGCAACGGCTTACAACACTATCGGCGCCATGGCCCTCGTCATGGCGGCTTACTATATTCGCGGCGTCGCTTTAGCCCTTAAATAACATTATTTTCAAAATTCTTCTTTTTTTTATTTAAGTTCTGTATTTCAGTTTGTTTCACAATGTCCGCAAATAAATTGCCAAACATTTTTTAGTAGTCCTGAAGAATTTGTTGCAAAGTTTACACTAAAACATCGATAGATCCAAATAAATAGTAATCCAAGTTCTCTTTAACGTTTATTCACTGAACTTTTATATCCAAATATATGGAAAGATCAAGTTTTGTGACTTTATATACAGTACCATAATCAATTGCACAAATGTGCCATATTGTGACACTCTAGAGTACTTCACTGTCATCTGCACAAGAATCTTCTTTACATGTCAATGTACTTACAGTATTAGTGTCACATTAACAGCTTTTTTGAAGTGTGGGAATAAGATTCATAGAATAAGGTTTGCTTCCTCATTCTGGAACCACGTCTTAGCCCAACTTGTTTCACATTTTTATCCCATTGAGGCCCTTTTCGTTGACATAGTCCCTTTACTTTAAGGTATTCTCATAATTCTTCTTTAAAGGGCTCTTTAACCTTGTTGTTGTGTTATCTTTAAGGGAATACACCAATGTTGGAACAACATTACAGTGATGCTTGTTAAGCTTATCATGATGTACTATTTTCGGCTTTGAGGATTTTGTTTTAATTTCAAATAAAAGGTCATTGATATTTTAGTGATGCCAAAAGGTCCTCTCCACAAAATTGGTTTAATTTTCTTGGATCGTCCAACTTTCCTTGTTTTGTCTAAGCAATACACTGATTCTCCTGTCTCAAAAGTGTTTGTATGAACCCTTGTGTCATAGTCCCGTTTTTGGCGTTTTGTAGCTGACTTTGTGAAATGTCTGGCCATTTCATAGATTTTAACCATCTTGTTGTTTAAATCATCCACATACTGTCAAGTACTTTGGGTGTCATGTCTAGGAAAACAACCATATTCCAACTGTACCGGTAGCACCACTTCTCTCCCCAACATAAGCTGTTTGGAGGGTATCCTGTAGAACTGTGCACACAGGCTCTATATGCAGAAGTGATTAGTGGTAAATCCTCATCCCAATTTGTTCGATTTTCATCAATGTAAGTAGTTATCATATTATCCAAACTCTGATTAAACCGTTCCACCATACCGTTTCCAGACGGGTGAAAACTTGATGTCCTGGTTTTGTTTATTTCCAGAATGCGACACATTTCCCGAACATGTGTGATTGGTTATTGGTGCCTTGGTCACTATGAATGGGCAAGCACATGCCATATCTGCTAAGAAATTCATACACTATCTTCTTGGCGACTGTCTCTACTTTTTGATCTGGAAGTGCACAACATTCCACAATTTAGTGAAGTTGTCCATAACGACTAGGATATACCTGGAATTTTGATTTGACACACGAAGTGGGCCAACCAAATATGTACAAATACGATCCATTGGGAATGAAACAGTATATTCCTTCATACGTGAACGTCCTGGATGAAGTGGTCGTTTCCTAGCTGAACAAGTTGTGCAATTTCTGATAAATTCCTTTACATGATCTTTCATTTTATACCAGTAAAAGGATTGCATAAGTTTTGACACAGTTTTATCAACTCCAAGATGAGCAGATAGCTTAGAGCAATGAACAGATTTTATTAACTCCTTTCTATTTAATAAAGGCACCACCAAATGTTTAGTAACATTTACATTATCTAATTTTACACTTCGAAATAGGACTTCGTCAACAAAACTTAGTGTATCCCATTACACCACAGATTCCGAAATTCTACTGATTCACCTGCAATTTCATCCCGGCCAGGCTTATCATTGCTCTCTATAATCTTATTAATAGACCCAATGTTAGGGTTTCGCCTCTGAAGTGTTGCTAAATCTTTGGGAAGGTACCGCACTTCCAAACTTGGTTTAAAACTTCCATTTATTGCCGTTAAGCCATGACATTCTTTTGGTAAAATGCCAACATCAATTTCAGTTTTATTACTATCTTCTAAGTCCTTCCCTTCAGCAGCACTGTTCTCACTGTTCTCATGCTGAGACTTCCCATGTAGTATCAGACGTCGTACTGATCCTACAACTCTAAATCCAAAGTTGGTGACAGTAGAAAGTATGGTCGTCAAAAGTTGCCATAAGAGCATAAGAACTCTCAACTGTTGTCCTTTGCCGTCATTTACATGAACTATTGAAACAGAAGCGTTTGTTTCAAACAATGGAAAACATCATCAACTTTTGTAAATTCCGACCACTCAAGGTGCCGTTTTTGGCATGTCTTGCATCCTCCACATGGTAAGTTTGTAAGGATTGTACCAAAATCATAACAGTCACATCTCACTGGATCACACGGAATCCGATTAAGACTGTCACTGTTTAAATGTTTTGCTTTTTTCTGTGTTCAATTTAAAGTCAAATTGAGACAGAATCTCTAGACATCTGATCAGTTGGTGATTTAAATGACATTGTCCATCGAAGACTTGAATGGTGAGTTCTCACTAAAAACTGTTTTCCCAGGAGATAATGTCTAAACGTATGCATGAATGTAACCATGTAAAGTAATTCACTTCTTGTAACACAATAACATCTCTGGGTCTTTGACTTGCTAGCAAACACTGTAAGATTTTTCACACCATTGCATCTGTGACAAGCATCCTCCTATTCCTGTATCACTGTCGTCTACATCCAAAATGAACAATCCATTGCTGTTTGGATATGCTATAACTGTGTTGCCCATTAAAGCAGATTTTAAATCTATAAATGCTGCATCGTGTTCTGGTCTCCACCTAAATAACTGACCGGCTCCCAGCAGTTCATTTAGAGGTGCTGCTCTAGTGGAAAAGGACTGGATGAACAGCCTTTGTAACTATATCTCTATGTAAATTCTCATCTTGGAAATGATTGTTTTGTATACAAGCAGAAAACAGCTCATCACTTCTCTTTAATTTGAACTTGTGCTTCTTTTTATCAAACCGAAATGTCACTTGTTCCAAATGCTCATAGACTCCATGGTGTGGAAGCTGTCGCTTGTTTGTGATCACTGCTTCCAGGCTCTGGCGTACCATCTGCTTGGGGTTCAGGATGTGGAAGGGCTTAGGATCTGCACTGAACATCAATTGCTTCATTGGGTACTTTCTCAGCAGGCCTGTCCCATCGAGCTCTTCATAGCTATAAATTATTCCTTTGAACAAACTCCAAACTATGCTAAACCTTATTAAGATATCCAATCCCAGTTTAGTAGATTGCCACGATAAGCGACTACTTTCTGCCTCTCCTAGTTTCACCGTCTTAAACTATTTACTATCCAGATGAGTATTATATTATCTCTTGGATTCGTGTTGAAGTTCGTGAATTCGAATGTCTCATACTCCAACATTCGAAAATCCCACCGCTGGTCACCAGTGTAACACATTTTTGTCTCCCTCTTACTTTATTAACTTCTATCGCTGCCACCACCCAATTGCTTGGGAAACATATTGTAAATCAATCGTTCTTTAAAACGTTTATTAACACCATATAAACCACTAATTTAGAGTTCATGATTACTTTTACTTCATAAATACTTTTAGTATTTCAGTGACCAAATTATAATTAAATGCCCAAAAGATTTTATTCAAGAAAATTAAGTCTAGTACAATTTTAGTAAGTCTAATTCCCCCTGAGTCAATTTTGCTGCCCTATTATACACTACAAGTTGCATAAGTCACACAAAACCTGAAGTACTGACCCAAAATTAATTAGTTCCAAAAGTTTGGGTCTACTTAACATTTTTCTTGGGTAGGTTATGAAATATTTTGGGCCTCTCAATTAACTTAACATATTTCTTGGGTATGTTATGCAACATTTTGGGTTTCTCAAGTAACTTTAACATATTTCTTGGGTATGTTATGTAACATTTTGGGTCACTCAAGTACCATTAACACATATTTCTTGGGTATGTTATGCAACATTTTGGGTCTCTCAAGTAGCTTTGGTCACTGAGTGAAAGATGGATAATCCTTAAAGTAAATATGGAAAGGAACAGTTTTGTGGAGAGTGAATCTATGTACTGGCTGCTGTATCATCATTAAGTTTACTAATAATCTTATAAAATGCACTGCTGTATCTTTCCTAGCCCCCTCTTTTACATAAGTCAATTGTATACTACAAATATGTAAACATACACAGCCCTACATTCAAATCTGCCACACTATCCCCTCCCCAGTTCTTGACACCTCCTGGTGTCAAACAGTTAATTATCAGTAACTACATTGATACCAGTTACATGCATGGTATTATTATAATAATAAGATACACACTAAAAACATACAGTAACATAGCTAAAATTTTTATGTTTTTGAAAACGGTCTGAAATTTTATTTAAACCAGTATTGATTATGCATTACAGAAAATAGTATGTCAACAACATAAAAATAGTTAACCTAATAAACATAAAGACAACTAATACTTTTGACCAGTATATCTAGATCACCACCACAATTTATATCTATTGTAAAGTGATTACAACATAATAGAAGACATAAAATATGTACAGTCGGTAAACATTTAAAAGAGAACCGTTATAAACATGGACGAATCAATACAGGTAATGCAAATGATTTATAAATACAGAGACTGCGGCGTGTTTGTAAACAGAACATCACCATTTCCCATTATTTTTAGTAAATGGTAAATTCCCTCATTATCAGCAATATTTCAACTTTATACCGACCTTATTTACATACAAAGTGGGTTACCAAACAAAAGATTATTAGCATAAATAGACTTCACAGCATTAATACTATTTATGTCAGTGCACACAGCAAATCAAAATTACAAGATAACTTAATTTCAAAAGTAAAAACAAACTGCAACCATATTTGTTCTTTTCTTTTCGTGTGATTTACAAAATAAACTGAATTTTAAAGTTATGTGAACTGACATCAATCTTGATGGTGTCAATAAACAATTGTACCGCAAATATTGTTTTCTTTTGGTAAATATGGAACCGTTACATTTATCTAGTGTTGTTAGAACTTCACTCTGTAAACTTATCATTGATGTAAAATAATAACAGTATGACAGGATTTAATTATAAACAAACTATTTTCTATAGTCAGAACTTTTATAACAAATGTTCCAACAAACACTACAGTCTGATTAACATACACGTATCTTGTTGTAAAAGCAATAATATGCAAATAGTATGCACAAACACACACACACACACAAACAACTACAATAAAAGAACACTCGTAATATAAGAGCATGCACAAATACAACAATGTGTGACAACATCATTACAGAAGAACACCAGAATGAAAGTCACTGTCTATCTGAAATAATCCGTTTTATGTGTATTCCAAATTGTCACAATACTGAGCGCACATTAAATTCCATTTTGTCACAATACTGAGCGCACATTCAATTCCACACTGTGAACACACTAATTTGGCACATGTAAATCCAGTAATGAAAGAGAAGAAACACTTTAAATCCATTTTCGCGATAATCAATCCACACAAGGAAAGTTAACCAAGTTATATATGAAATGAAACTGTCATATAATATTTTAAGTACTTAATAATCTAAATGTTTAAATGTTTATTATTTTATGAAACGCGCGATACAGACGGCTTACAACGCTATTGGCGTCACTGACTTCGTGACGGCTTACAGTTTTCGAGGCGTCTGTCATCTTCTTACGGAGCAACGGCTTACAACACTATCGGCGCCATGGCCCTCGTCATGGCGGCTTACTATATTCGCGGCGTCGCTTTACCCCTTAAATAACATTATTTTCAAAATTCTTCTTTTTTTTAATTTAAGTTCTGTATTTCAGTTTGTTTCACAATGTCCGCAAATAAATTGCCAAACATTTTTTAGTAGTCCTGAAGAATTTGTTGCAAAGTTTACACTAAAACATCGATAGATCCAAAGAAATAGTAATCCAAGTTCTCTTTAACGTTTATTCACTGAACTTTTATATCCAAATATATGGAAAGAAACAGTTTTGTGACTTTATATACAGTACCATAATCAATTGCACAAATGTGCCATATTGTGACACTCTAGAGTACTTCACTGTCATCTGCACAAGAATCTTCTTTACATGTCAATGTACTTACAGTATTAGTGTCACATTAACAGCTTTTTTGAAGTGTGGGAATAAGATTCATAGAATAAGGTTTGCTTCCTCATTCTGGAACCACGTCTTAGCCCAACTTGTTTCACATTTTTATCCCATTGAGGCCCTTTTCGTTGACATAGTCCCTTTACTTTAAGGTATTCTCATAATTCTTCTTTAAAGGGCTCTTTAACCTTGTTGTTGTGTTATCTTTAAGGGAATACACCAATGTTGGAACAACATTACAGTGATGCTTGTTAAGCTTATCATGATGTACTATTTTCGGCTTTGAGGATTTTGTTTTAATTTCAAATAAAAGGTCATTGATATTTTAGTGATGCCAAAAGGTCCTCTCCACAAAATTGGTTTAATTTTCTTGGATCGTCCAACTTTCCTTGTTTTGTCTAAGCAATACACTGATTCTCCTGTCTCAAAAGTGTTTGTATGAACCCTTGTGTCATAGTCCCGTTTTTGGCGTTTTGTAGCTGACTTTGTGAAATGTCTGGCCATTTCATAGATTTTAACCATCTTGTTGTTTAAATCATCCACATACTGGCAAGTACTTTGGGTGTCATGTCTAGGAAAACAACCATATTCCAACTGTACCGGTAGCACCACTTCTTTCCCCAACATAAGCTGTTTGGAGGGTATCCTGTAGAACTGTGCACACAGGCTCTATATGCAGAAGTGATTAGTGGTAAATCCTCATCCCAATTTGTTCGATTTTCATCAATGTAAGTAGTTATCATATTATCCAAACTCTGATTAAACCGTTCCACCATACCGTTTCCAGACGGGTGAAAACTTGATGTCCTGGTTTTGTTTATTTCCAGAATGCGACACATTTCCCGAACATGTGTGATTGGTTATTGGTGCCTTGGTCACTATGAATGGGCAAGCACATGCCATATCTGCTAAGAAATTCATACACTATCTTCTTGGCGACTGTCTCTACTTTTTGATCTGGAAGTGCACAACATTCCACAATTTAGTGAAGTTGTCCATAACGACTAGGATATACCTGGAATTTTGATTTGACACACGAAGTGGGCCAACCAAATATGTACAAATACGATCCATTGGGAATGAAACAGTATATTCCTTCATACGTGAACGTCCTGGATGAAGTGGTCGTTTCCTAGCTGAACAAGTTGTGCAATTTCTGATAAATTCCTTTACATGATCTTTCATTTTATACCAGTAAAAGGATTGCATAAGTTTTGACACAGTTTTATCAACTCCAAGATGAGCAGATAGCTTAGAGCAATGAACAGATTTTATTAACTCCTTTCTATTTAATAAAGGCACCACCAAATGTTTAGTAACATTTACATTATCTAATTTTACACTTCGAAATAGGACTTCGTCAACAAAACTTAGTGTATCCCATTACACCACAGATTCCGAAATTCTACTGATTCACCTGCAATTTCATCCCGGCCAGGCTTATCATTGCTCTCTATAATCTTATTAATAGACCCAATGTTAGGGTTTCGCCTCTGAAGTGTTGCTAAATCTTTGGGAAGGTACCGCACTTCCAAACTTGGTTTAAAACTTCCATTTATTGCCGTTAAGCCATGACATTCTTTTGGTAAAATGCCAACATCAATTTCAGTTTTATTACTATCTTCTAAGTCCTTCCCTTCAGCAGCACTGTTCTCACTGTTCTCATGCTGAGACTTCCCATGTAGTATCAGACGTCGTACTGATCCTACAACTCTAAATCCAAAGTTGGTGACAGTAGAAAGTATGGTCGTCAAAAGTTGCCATAAGAGCATAAGAACTCTCAACTGTTGTCCTTTGCCGTCATTTACATGAACTATTGAAACAGAAGCGTTTGTTTCAAACAATGGAAAACATCATCAACTTTTGTAAATTCCGACCACTCAAGGTGCCGTTTTTGGCATGTCTTGCATCCTCCACATGGTAAGTTTGTAAGGATTGTACCAAAATCATAACAGTCACATCTCACTGGATCACACGGAATCCGATTAAGACTGTCACTGTTTAAATGTTTTGCTTTTTTCTGTGTTCAATTTAAAGTCAAATTGAGACAGAATCTCTAGACATCTGATCAGTTGGTGATTTAAATGACATTGTCCATCGAAGACTTGAATGGTGAGTTCTCACTAAAAACTGTTTTCCCATGAGATAATGTCTAAACGTATGCATGAATGTAACCATGTAAAGTAATTCACTTCTTGTAACACAATAACATCTCTGGGTCTTTGACTTGCTAGCAAACACTGTAAGATTTTTCACACCATTGCATCTGTGACAAGCATCCTCCTATTCCTGTATCACTGTCGTCTACATCCAAAATGAACAATCCATTGCTGTTTGGATATGCTATAACTGTGTTGCCCATTAAAGCCGATTTTAAATCTATAAATGCTGCATCGTGTTCTGGTCTCCACCTAAATAACTGACCGGCTCCCAGCAGTTCATTTAGAGGTGCTGCTCTAGTGGAAAAGGACTGGATGAACAGCCTTTGTAACTATATCTCTATGTAAATTCTCATCTTGGAAATGATTGTTTTGTATACAAGCAGAAAACAGCTCATCACTTCTCTTTAATTTGAACTTGTGCTTCTTTTTATCAAACCGAAATGTCACTTGTTCCAAATGCTCATAGACTCCATGGTGTGGAAGCTGTCGCTTGTTTGTGATCACTGCTTCCAGGCTCTGGCGTACCATCTGCTTGGGGTTCAGGATGTGGAAGGGCTTAGGATCTGCACTGAACATCAATTGCTTCATTGGGTACTTTCTCAGCAGGCCTGTCCCATCGAGCTCTTCATAGCTATAAATTATTCCTTTGAACAAACTCCAAACTATGCTAAACCTTATTAAGATATCCAATCCCAGTTTAGTAGATTGCCACGATAAGCGACTACTTTCTGCCTCTCCTAGTTTCACCGTCTTAAACTATTTACTATCCAGATGAGTATTATATTATCTCTTGGATTCGTGTTGAAGTTCGTGAATTCGAATGTCTCATACTCCAACATTCGAAAATCCCACCGCTGGTCACCAGTGTAACACATTTTTGTCTCCCTCTTACTTTATTAACTTCTATCGCTGCCACCACCCAATTGCTTGGGAAACATATTGTAAATCAATCGTTCTTTAAAACGTTTATTAACACCATATAAACCACTAATTTAGAGTTGATGATTACTTTTACTTCATAAATACTTTTAGTATTTCAGTGACCAAATTATAATTAAATGCCCAAAAGATTTTATTCAAGAAAATTAAGTCTAGTACAATTTTAGTAAGTCTAATTCCCCCTGAGTCAATTTTGCTGCCCTATTATACACTACAAGTTGCATAAGTCACACAAAACCTGAAGTACTGACCCAAAATTAATTAGTTCCAAAAGTTTGGGTCTACTTAACATTTTTCTTGGGTAGGTTATGAAATATTTTGGGCCTCTCAATTAACTTAACATATTTCTTGGGTATGTTATGCAACATTTTGGGTTTCTCAAGTAACTTTAACATATTTCTTGGGTATGTTATGTAACATTTTGGGTCACTCAAGTACCATTAACACATATTTCTTGGGTATGTTATGCAACATTTTGGGTCTCTCAAGTAGCTTTGGTCACTGAGTGAAAGATGGATAATCCTTAAAGTAAATATGGAAAGGAACAGTTTTGTGGAGAGTGAATCTATGTACTGGCTGCTGTATCATCATTAAGTTTACTAATAATCTTATAAAATGCACTGCTGTATCTTTCCTAGCCCCCTCTTTTACATAAGTCAATTGTATACTACAAATATGTAAACATACACAGCCCTACATTCAAATCTGCCACACTATCCCCTCCCCAGTTCTTGACACCTCCTGGTGTCAAACAGTTAATTATCAGTAACTACATTGATACCAGTTACATGCATGGTATTATTATAATAATAAGATACACACTAAAAACATACAGTAACATAGCTAAAATTTTTATGTTTTTGAAAACGGTCTGAAATTTTATTTAAACCAGTATTGATTATGCATTACAGAAAATAGTATGTCAACAACATAAAAATAGTTAACCTAATAAACATAAAGACAACTAATACTTTTGACCAGTATATCTAGATCACCACCACAATTTATATCTATTGTAAAGTGATTACAACATAATAGAAGACATAAAATATGTACAGTCGGTAAACATTTAAAAGAGAACCGTTATAAACATGGACGAATCAATACAGGTAATGCAAATGATTTATAAATACAGAGACTGCGGCGTGTTTGTAAACAGAACATCACCATTTCCCATTATTTTTAGTAAATGGTAAATTCCCTCATTATCAGCAATATTTCAACTTTATACCGACCTTATTTACATACAAAGTGGGTTACCAAACAAAAGATTATTAGCATAAATAGACTTCACAGCATTAATACTATTTATGTCAGTGCACACAGCAAATCAAAATTACAAGATAACTTAATTTCAAAAGTAAAAACAAACTGCAACCATATTTGTTCTTTTCTTTTCGTGTGATTTACAAAATAAACTGAATTTTAAAGTTATGTGAACTGACATCAATCTTGATGGTGTCAATAAACAATTGTACCGCAAATATTGTTTTCTTTTGGTAAATATGGAACCGTTACATTTATCTAGTGTTGTTAGAACTTCACTCTGTAAACTTATCATTGATGTAAAATAATAACAGTATGACAGGATTTAATTATAAACAAACTATTTTCTATAGTCAGAACTTTTATAACAAATGTTCCAACAAACACTACAGTCTGATTAACATACACGTATCTTGTTGTAAAAGCAATAATATGCAAATAGTATGCACAAACACACACACACACACAAACAACTACAATAAAAGAACACTCGTAATATAAGAGCATGCACAAATACAACAATGTGTGACAACATCATTACAGAAGAACACCAGAATGAAAGTCACTGTCTATCTGAAATAATCCGTTTTATGTGTATTCCAAATTGTCACAATACTGAGCGCACATTAAATTCCATTTTGTCACAATACTGAGCGCACATTCAATTCCACACTGTGAACACACTAATTTGGCACATGTAAATCCAGTAATGAAAGAGAAGAAACACTTTAAATCCATTTTCGCGATAATCAATCCACACAAGGAAAGTTAACCAAGTTATATATGAAATGAAACTGTCATATAATATTTTAAGTACTTAATAATCTAAATGTTTAAATGTTTATTATTTTATGAAACGCGCGATACAGACGGCTTACAACGCTATTGGCGTCACTGACTTCGTGACGGCTTACAGTTTTCGAGGCGTCTGTCATCTTCTTACGGAGCAACGGCTTACAACACTATCGGCGCCATGGCCCTCGTCATGGCGGCTTACTATATTCGCGGCGTCGCTTTACCCCTTAAATAACATTATTTTCAAAATTCTTCTTTTTTTTAATTTAAGTTCTGTATTTCAGTTTGTTTCACAATGTCCGCAAATAAATTGCCAAACATTTTTTAGTAGTCCTGAAGAATTTGTTGCAAAGTTTACACTAAAACATCGATAGATCCAAAGAAATAGTAATCCAAGTTCTCTTTAACGTTTATTCACTGAACTTTTATATCCAAATATATGGAAAGAAACAGTTTTGTGACTTTATATACAGTACCATAATCAATTGCACAAATGTGCCATATTGTGACACTCTAGAGTACTTCACTGTCATCTGCACAAGAATCTTCTTTACATGTCAATGTACTTACAGTATTAGTGTCACATTAACAGCTTTTTTGAAGTGTGGGAATAAGATTCATAGAATAAGGTTTGCTTCCTCATTCTGGAACCACGTCTTAGCCCAACTTGTTTCACATTTTTATCCCATTGAGGCCCTTTTCGTTGACATAGTCCCTTTACTTTAAGGTATTCTCATAATTCTTCTTTAAAGGGCTCTTTAACCTTGTTGTTGTGTTATCTTTAAGGGAATACACCAATGTTGGAACAACATTACAGTGATGCTTGTTAAGCTTATCATGATGTACTATTTTCGGCTTTGAGGATTTTGTTTTAATTTCAAATAAAAGGTCATTGATATTTTAGTGATGCCAAAAGGTCCTCTCCACAAAATTGGTTTAATTTTCTTGGATCGTCCAACTTTCCTTGTTTTGTCTAAGCAATACACTGATTCTCCTGTCTCAAAAGTGTTTGTATGAACCCTTGTGTCATAGTCCCGTTTTTGGCGTTTTGTAGCTGACTTTGTGAAATGTCTGGCCATTTCATAGATTTTAACCATCTTGTTGTTTAAATCATCCACATACTGGCAAGTACTTTGGGTGTCATGTCTAGGAAAACAACCATATTCCAACTGTACCGGTAGCACCACTTCTTTCCCCAACATAAGCTGTTTGGAGGGTATCCTGTAGAACTGTGCACACAGGCTCTATATGCAGAAGTGATTAGTGGTAAATCCTCATCCCAATTTGTTCGATTTTCATCAATGTAAGTAGTTATCATATTATCCAAACTCTGATTAAACCGTTCCACCATACCGTTTCCAGACGGGTGAAAACTTGATGTCCTGGTTTTGTTTATTTCCAGAATGCGACACATTTCCCGAACATGTGTGATTGGTTATTGGTGCCTTGGTCACTATGAATGGGCAAGCACATGCCATATCTGCTAAGAAATTCATACACTATCTTCTTGGCGACTGTCTCTACTTTTTGATCTGGAAGTGCACAACATTCCACAATTTAGTGAAGTTGTCCATAACGACTAGGATATACCTGGAATTTTGATTTGACACACGAAGTGGGCCAACCAAATATGTACAAATACGATCCATTGGGAATGAAACAGTATATTCCTTCATACGTGAACGTCCTGGATGAAGTGGTCGTTTCCTAGCTGAACAAGTTGTGCAATTTCTGATAAATTCCTTTACATGATCTTTCATTTTATACCAGTAAAAGGATTGCATAAGTTTTGACACAGTTTTATCAACTCCAAGATGAGCAGATAGCTTAGAGCAATGAACAGATTTTATTAACTCCTTTCTATTTAATAAAGGCACCACCAAATGTTTAGTAACATTTACATTATCTAATTTTACACTTCGAAATAGGACTTCGTCAACAAAACTTAGTGTATCCCATTACACCACAGATTCCGAAATTCTACTGATTCACCTGCAATTTCATCCCGGCCAGGCTTATCATTGCTCTCTATAATCTTATTAATAGACCCAATGTTAGGGTTTCGACTCTGAAGTGTTGCTAAATCTTTGGGAAGGTACCGCACTTCCAAACTTGGTTTAAAACTTCCATTTATTGCCGTTAAGCCATGACATTCTTTTGGTAAAATGCCAGCATCAATTTCAGTTTTATTACTATCTTCTAAGTCCTTCCCTTCAGCAGCACTGTTCTCACTGTTCTCATGCTGAGACTTCCCATGTAGTATCAGACGTCGTACTGATCCTACAACTCTAAATCCAAAGTTGGTGACAGTAGAAAGTATGGTCGTCAAAAGTTGCCATAAGAGCATAAGAACTCTCAACTGTTGTCCTTTGCCGTCATTTACA
The DNA here is from genome assembly GCA_027627225.1 of Congeria kusceri. Taxonomy (NCBI): domain Eukaryota; kingdom Metazoa; phylum Mollusca; class Bivalvia; order Myida; family Dreissenidae; genus Congeria; species Congeria kusceri. The sequence continues at coordinate 34,702,141 of CM051029.1, read as the reverse complement.
TGAACTATTGAAACAGAAGCGTTTGTTTCAAACAATGGAAAACATCATCAACTTTTGTAAATTCCGACCACTCAAGGTGCCGTTTTTGGCATGTCTTGCATCCTCCACATGGTAAGTTTGTAAGGATTGTACCAAAATCATAACAGTCACATCTCACTGGATCACACGGAATCCGATTAAGACTGTCACTGTTTAAATGTTTTGCTTTTTTCTGTGTTCAATTTAAAGTCAAATTGAGACAGAATCTCTAGACATCTGATCAGTTGGTGATTTAAATGACATTGTCCATCGAAGACTTGAATGGTGAGTTCTCACTAAAAACTGTTTTCCCATGAGATAATGTCTAAACGTATGCATGAATGTAACCATGTAAAGTAATTCACTTCTTGTAACACAATAACATCTCTGGGTCTTTGACTTGCTAGCAAACACTGTAAGATTTTTCACACCATTGCATCTGTGACAAGCATCCTCCTATTCCTGTATCACTGTCGTCTACATCCAAAATGAACAATCCATTGCTGTTTGGATATGCTATAACTGTGTTGCCCATTAAAGCCGATTTTAAATCTATAAATGCTGCATCGTGTTCTGGTCTCCACCTAAATAACTGACCGGCTCCCAGCAGTTCATTTAGAGGTGCTGCTCTAGTGGAAAAGGACTGGATGAACAGCCTTTGTAACTATATCTCTATGTAAATTCTCATCTTGGAAATGATTGTTTTGTATACAAGCAGAAAACAGCCCATCACTTCTCTTTAATTTGAACTTGTGCTTCTTTTTATCAAACCGAAATTTCACTTGTTCCAAATGCTCATAGACTCCATGGTGTGGAAGCTGTCGCTTGCTTGTGATCACTGCTTCCAGGCTCTGGCGTACCATCTGCTTGGGGTTCAGGATGTGGAAGGGCTTAGGATCTGCACTGAACATCAATTGCTTCATTGGGTACTTTCTCAGCAGGCCTGTCCCATCGAGCTCTTCATAGCTATAAATTATTCCTTTGAACAAACTCCAAACTATGATAAACCTTATTAAGATATCCAATCCCAGTTTAGTAGATTGCCACGATAACCGACTACTTTTTGCCTCTCCTAGTTTCACCTTCTTAAACTATTTACTATCCAGATGAGTATTATATTATCTCTTGGATTCGTGTTGAAGTTCGTGAATTCGAATGTCTCATACTCCAACATTCGAAAATCCCACCGCTGGTCACCAGTGTAACACATTTTTGTCTCCCTCTTACTTTATTAACTTCTATCGCTGCCACCACCCAATTGCTTGGGAAACATATTGTAAATCAATCGTTCTTTAAAACGTTTATTAACACCATATAAACCACTAATTTAGAGTTGATGATTACTTTTACTTCATAAATACTTTTAGTATTTCAGTGACCAAATTATAATTAAATGTCCAAAAGATTTTATTCAAGAAAATTAAGTCTAGTACAATTTTAGTAAGTCTAATTCCCCCTGAGTCAATTTTGCTGCCCTATTATACACTACAAGTTGCATAAGTCACACAAAACCTGAAGTACTGACCCAAAATTAATTAGTTCCAAAAGTTTGGGTCTACTTAACATTTTTCTTGGGTAGGTTATGAAATATTTTGGGCCTCTCAATTACCTTAACATATTTCTTGGGTATGTTATGCAACATTTTGGGTTTCTCAAGTAACTTTAACATATTTCTTGGGTATGTTATGTAACATTTTGGGTCACTCAAGTACCATTAACACATATTTCTTGGGTATGTTATGCAACATTTTGGGTCTCTCAAGTAGCTTTGGTCACTGAGTGAAAGATGGATAATCCTTAAAGTAAATATGGAAAGGAACAGTGTGGAGAGTGAATCTATGTACTGGCTGCTGTATCATCATTAAGTTTACTAATAATCTTATAAAATGCACTGCTGTATCTTTCCTAGCCCCCTCTTTTACATAAGTCAATTGTATACTACAAATATGTAAACATACACAGTCCTACATTCAAAACTGCCACACTATCCCCTCCCCAGTTCTTGACACCTCCTGGTGTCAAACAGTTAATTATCAGTAACTACATTGATACCAGTTACATGCATGGTATTATTATAATAATAAGATACACACTAAAAACATACAGTAACATAGCTAAAAATTTTATGTTTTTGAAAACGGTCTGAAATTTTATTTAAACCAGTATTGATTATGCATTACAGAAAATAGTATGTCAACAACATAAAAATAGTGAACCTAATAAACATAAAGACAACTAATACTTTTGACCAGTATATCTAGATCACCACCACAATTTATATCTATTGTAAAGTGATTACAACATAATAGAAGACATAAAATATGTACAGTCGGTAAACATTTAAAAGAGAACCGTTATAAACATGGACGAATCAATACAGGTAATGCAAATGATTTATAAATACAGAGACTGCGGCGTGTTTGTAAACAGAACATCACCATTTACCATTATTTTTAGTAAATGGTAAATTCCCTCATTATCAGCAATATTTCAACTTTATACCGACCTTATTTACATACAAAGTGGGTTACCAAACAAAAGATTATTAGCATAAATAGACTTCACAGCATTAATACTATTTATGTCAGTGCACACAGCAAATCAAAATTACAAGATAACTTAATTTCAAAAGTAAAAACAAACTGCAACCATATTTGTTCTTTTCTTTTCGTGTGATTTACAAAATAAACTGAATTTTAAAGTTATGTGAACTGACATCAATCTTGATGGTGTCAATAAACAATTGTACCGCAAATATTGTTTTCTTTTGGTAAATATGGAACCGTTACATTTATCTAGTGTTGTTAGAACTTCACTCTGTAAACTTATCATTGATGTAAAATAATAACAGTATGACAGGATTTAATTATAAACAAACTATTTTCTATAGTCAGAACTTTTATAACAAATGTTCCAACAAACACTACAGTCTGATTAACATACACGTATCTTGTTGTAAAAGCAATAATATGCAAATAGTATGCACAAACACACACACACACACAAACAACTACAATAAAAGAACACTCGTAATATAAGAGCATGCACAAATACAACAATGTGTGACAACATCATTACAGAAGAACACCAGAATGAAAGTCACTGTCTATCTGAAATAATCCGTTTTATGTGTATTCCAAATTGTCACAATACTGAGCGCACATTAAATTCCATTTTGTCACAATACTGAGCGCACATTCAATTCCACACTGTGAACACACTAATTTGGCACATGTAAATCCAGTAATGAAAGAGAAGAAACACTTTAAATCCATTTTCGCGATAATCAATCCACACAAGGAAAGTTAACCAAGTTATATATGAAATGAAACTGTCATATAATATTTTAAGTACTTAATAATCTAAATGTTTAAATGTTTATTATTTTATGAAACGCGCGATACAGACGGCTTACAACGCTATTGGCGTCACTGACTTCGTGACGGCTTACAGTTTTCGAGGCGTCTGTCATCTTCTTACGGAGCAACGGCTTACAACACTATCGGCGCCATGGCCCTCGTCATGGCGGCTTACTATATTCGCGGCGTCGCTTTACCCCTTAAATAACATTATTTTCAAAATTCTTCTTTTTTTTAATTTAAGTTCTGTATTTCAGTTTGTTTCACAATGTCCGCAAATAAATTGCCAAACATTTTTTAGTAGTCCTGAAGAATTTGTTGCAAAGTTTACACTAAAACATCGATAGATCCAAAGAAATAGTAATCCAAGTTCTCTTTAACGTTTATTCACTGAACTTTTATATCCAAATATATGGAAAGAAACAGTTTTGTGACTTTATATACAGTACCATAATCAATTGCACAAATGTGCCATATTGTGACACTCTAGAGTACTTCACTGTCATCTGCACAAGAATCTTCTTTACATGTCAATGCACTTACAGTATTAGTGTCATATTAACAGCTTTTTTGAAGTGTGGGAATAAGATTCATAGAATAAGGTTTGCTTCCTCATTCTGGAACCACGTCTTAGCCCAACTTGTTTCACATTTTTATCCCATTGAGGCCCTTTTCGTTGACATAGTCCCTTTACTTTAAGGTATTCTCATAATTCTTCTTTAAAGGGCTCTTTAACCTTGTTGTTGTGTTATCTGTAAGGGAATACACCAATGTTGGAACAACATTACAGTGATGCTTGTTAAGCTTATCATGATGTACTATTTTCGGCTTTGAGGATTTTGTTTTAATTTCAAATAAAAGGTCATTGATATTTTAGTGATGCCAAAAGGTCCTCTCCACAAAATTGGTTTAATTTTCTTGGATCGTCCAACTTTCCTTGTTTTGTCTAAGCAATACACTGATTCTCCTGTCTCAAAAGTGTTTGTATGAACCCTTGTGTCATAGTCCCGTTTTTGGCGTTTTGTAGCTGACTTTGTGAAATGTCTGGCCATTTCATAGATTTTAACCATCTTGTTGTTTAAATCATCCACATACTGGCAAGTACTTTGGGTGTCATGTCTAGGAAAACAACCATATTCCAACTGTACCGGTAGCACCACTTCTCTCCCCAACATAAGCTGTTTGGAGGGTATCCTGTAGAACTGTGCACACAGGCTCTATATGCAGAAGTGATTAGTGGTAAATCCTCATCCCAATTTGTTCGATTTTCATCAATGTAAGTAGTTATCATATTATCCAAACTCTGATTAAACCGTTCCACCATACCGTTTCCAGACGGGTGAAAACTTGATGTCCTGGTTTTGTTTATTTCCAGAATGCGACACATTTCCCGAACATGTGTGATTGGTTATTGGTGCCTTGGTCACTATGAATGGCCAAGCACATGCCATATCTGCTAAGAAATTCATACACTATCTTCTTGGCGACTGTCTCTACTTTTTGATCTGGAAGTGCACAACATTCCACAATTTAGTGAAGTTGTCCATAACGACTAGGATATACCTGGAATTTTGATTTGACACACGAAGTGGGCCAACCAAATATGTACAAATACGATCCATTGGGAATGAAACAGTATATTCCTTCATACGTGAACGTCCTGGATGAAGTGGTCGTTTCCTAGCTGAACAAGTTGTGCAATTTCTGATAAATTCCTTTACATGATCTTTCATTTTATACCAGTAAAAGGATTGCATAAGTTTTGACACAGTTTTATCAACTCCAAGATGAGCAGATAGCTTAGAGCAATGAACAGATTTTATTAACTCCTTTCTATTTAATAAAGGCACCACCAAATGTTTAGTAACATTTACATTATCTAATTTTACACTTCGAAATAGGACTTCGTCAACAAAACTTAGTGTATCCCATTACACCACAGATTCCGAAATTCTACTGATTCACCTGCAATTTCATCCCGGCCATGCTTATCATTGCTCTCTATAATCTTAATAATAGACCCAATGTTAGGGTTTCGACTCTGAAGTGTTGCTAAATCTTTGGGAAGGTACCGCACTTCCAAACTTGGTTTAAAACTTCCATTTATTGCCGTTAAGCCATGACATTCTTTTGGTAAAATGCCAACATCAATTTCAGTTTTATTACTATCTTCTAAGTCCTTCCCTTCAGCAGCACTGTTCTCACTGTTCTCATGCTGAGACTTCCCATGTAGTATCAGACGTCGTACTGATCCTACAACTCTAAATCCAAAGTTGGTGACAGTAGAAAGTATGGTCGTCAAAAGTTGCCATAAGAGCATAAGAACTCTCAACTGCTGTCCTTTGCCGTCATTTACATGAACTATTGAAACAGAAGCGTTTGTTTCAAACAATGGAAAACATCATCAACTTTTGTAAATTCCGACCACTCAAGGTGCCGTTTTTGGCATGTCTTGCATCCTCCACATGGTAAGTTTGTAAGGATTGTACCAAAATCATAACAGTCACATCTCACTGGATCACACGGAATCCGATTAAGACTGTCACTGTTTAAATGTTTTGCTTTTTTCTGTGTTCAATTTAAAGTCAAATTGAGACAGAATCTCTAGACATCTGATCAGTTGGTGATTTAAATGACATTGTCCATCGAAGACTTGAATGGTGAGTTCTCACTAAAAACTGTTTTCCCAGGAGATAATGTCTAAACGTATGCATGAATGTAACCATGTAAAGTAATTCACTTCTTGTAACACAATAACATCTCTGGGTCTTTGACTTGCTAGCAAACACTGTAAGATTTTTCACACCATTGCATCTGTGACAAGCATCCTCCTATTCCTGTATCACTGTCGTCTACATCCAAAATGAACAATCCATTGCTGTTTGGATATGCTATAACTGTGTTGCCCATTAAAGCAGATTTTTAATCTATAAATGCTGCATCGTGTTCTGGTCTCCACCTAAATAACTGACCGGCTCCCAGCAGTTCATTTAGAGGTGCTGCTCTAGTGGAAAAGGACTGGATGAACAGCCTTTGTAACTATATCTCTATGTAAATTCTCATCTTGGAAATGATTGTTTTGTATACAAGCAGAAAACAGCCCATCACTTCTCTTTAATTTGAACTTGTGCTTCTTTTTATCAAACCGAAATTTCACTTGTTCCAAATGCTCATAGACTCCATGGTGTGGAAGCTGTCGCTTGCTTGTGATCACTGCTTCCAGGCTCTGGCGTACCATCTGCTTGGGGTTCAGGATGTGGAAGGGCTTAGGATCTGCACTGAACATCAATTGCTTCATTGGGTACTTTCTCAGCAGGCCTGTCCCATCGAGCTCTTCATAGCTATAAATTATTCCTTTGAACAAACTCCAAACTATGATAAACCTTATTAAGATATCCAATCCCAGTTTAGTAGATTGCCACGATAACCGACTACTTTTTGCCTCTCCTAGTTTCACCTTCTTAAACTATTTACTATCCAGATGAGTATTATATTATCTCTTGGATTCGTGTTGAAGTTCGTGAATTCGAATGTCTCATACTCCAACATTCGAAAATCCCACCGCTGGTCACCAGTGTAACACATTTTTGTCTCCCTCTTACTTTATTAACTTCTATCGCTGCCACCACCCAATTGCTTGGGAAACATATTGTAAATCAATCGTTCTTTAAAACGTTTATTAACACCATATAAACCACTAATTTAGAGTTGATGATTACTTTTACTTCATAAATACTTTTAGTATTTCAGTGACCAAATTATAATTAAATGTCCAAAAGATTTTATTCAAGAAAATTAAGTCTAGTACAATTTTAGTAAGTCTAATTCCCCCTGAGTCAATTTTGCTGCCCTATTATACACTACAAGTTGCATAAGTCACACAAAACCTGAAGTACTGACCCAAAATTAATTAGTTCCAAAAGTTTGGGTCTACTTAACATTTTTCTTGGGTAGGTTATGAAATATTTTGGGCCTCTCAATTACCTTAACATATTTCTTGGGTATGTTATGCAACATTTTGGGTTTCTCAAGTAACTTTAACATATTTCTTGGGTATGTTATGTAACATTTTGGGTCACTCAAGTACCATTAACACATATTTCTTGGGTATGTTATGCAACATTTTGGGTCTCTCAAGTAGCTTTGGTCACTGAGTGAAAGATGGATAATCCTTAAAGTAAATATGGAAAGGAACAGTGTGGAGAGTGAATCTATGTACTGGCTGCTGTATCATCATTAAGTTTACTAATAATCTTATAAAATGCACTGCTGTATCTTTCCTAGCCCCCTCTTTTACATAAGTCAATTGTATACTACAAATATGTAAACATACACAGTCCTACATTCAAAACTGCCACACTATCCCCTCCCCAGTTCTTGACACCTCCTGGTGTCAAACAGTTAATTATCAGTAACTACATTGATACCAGTTACATGCATGGTATTATTATAATAATAAGATACACACTAAAAACATACAGTAACATAGCTAAAATTTTAATGTTTTTGAAAACGGTCTGAAATTTTATTTAAACCAGTATTGATTATGCATTACAGAAAATAGTATGTCAACAACATAAAAATAGTGAACCTAATAAACATAAAGACAACTAATACTTTTGACCAGTATATCTAGATCACCACCACAATTTATATCTATTGTAAAGTGATTACAACATAATAGAAGACATAAAATATGTACAGTCGGTAAACATTTAAAAGAGAACCGTTATAAACATGGACGAATCAATACAGGTAATGCAAATGATTTATAAATACAGAGACTGCGGCGTGTTTGTAAACAGAACATCACCATTTCCCATTATTTTTAGTAAATGGTAAATTCCCTCATTATCAGCAATATTTCAACTTTATACCGACCTTATTTACATACAAAGTGGGTTACCAAACAAAAGATTATTAGCATAAATAGACTTCACAGCATTAATACTATTTATGTCAGTGCACACAGCAAATCAAAATTACAAGATAACTTAATTTCAAAAGTAAAAACAAACTGCAACCATATTTGTTCTTTTCTTTTCGTGTGATTTACAAAATAAACTGAATTTTAAAGTTATGTGAACTGACATCAATCTTGATGGTGTCAATAAACAATTGTACCGCAAATATTGTTTTCTTTTGGTAAATATGGAACCGTTACATTTATCTAGTGTTGTTAGAACTTCACTCTGTAAACTTATCATTGATGTAAAATAATAACAGTATGACAGGATTTAATTATAAACAAACTATTTTCTATAGCCAGAACTTTTATAACAAATGTTCCAACCAACACTACAGTCTGATTAACATACACGTATCTTGTTGTAAAAGCAATAATATGCAAATAGTATGCACAAACACACACACACACACAAACAACTACAATAAAAGAACACTCGTAATATAAGAGCATGCACAAATACAACAATGTGTGACAACATCATTACAGAAGAACACCAGAATGAAAGTCACTGTCTATCTGAAATAATCCGTTTTATGTGTATTCCAAATTGTCACAATACTGAGCGCACATTAAATTCCATTTTGTCACAATACTGAGCGCACATTCAATTCCACACTGTGAACACACTAATTTGGCACATGTAAATCCAGTAATGAAAGAGAAGAAACACTTTAAATCCATTTTCGCGATAATCAATCCACACAAGGAAAGTTAACCAAGTTATATATGAAATGAAACTGTCATATAATATTTTAAGTACTTAATAATCTAAATTTTTAAATGTTTATTATTTTATGAAACGCGCGATACAGACAGCTTGCAACGCTATGGGCGTCACTGACTTCGTGACGGCTTACAGTTTTCGAGGCGTCTGTCATCTTCTTACGGAGCAACGGCTTACAACACTATCGGCGCCATGGCCCTCGTCATGGCGGCTTACTATATTCGCGGCGTCGCTTTACCCCTTAAATAACATTATTTTCAAAATTCTTCTTTTTTTTAATTTAAGTTCTGTATTTCAGTTTGTTTCACAATGTCCGCAAATAAATTGCCAAACATTTTTTAGTAGTCCTGAAGAATTTGTTGCAAAGTTTACACTAAAACATCGATAGATCCAAAGAAATAGTAAAATCCAAGTTCTCTTTAACGTTTATTCACTGAACTTTTATATCCAAATATATGGAAAGAAACAGTTTTGTGACTTTATATACAGTACCATAATCAATTGCACAAATGTGCCATATTGTGACACTCTAGAGTACTTCACTGTCATCTGCACAAGAATCTTCTTTACATGTCAATGTACTTACAGTATTAGTGTCACATTAACAGCTTTTTTGAAGTGTGGGAATAAGATTCATAGAATAAGGTTTGCTTCCTCATTCTGGAACCACGTCTTAGCCCAACTTGTTTCACATTTTTATCCCATTGAGGCCCTTTTCGTTGACATAGTCCCTTTACTTTAAGGTATTCTCATAATTCTTCTTTAAAGGGCTCTTTAACCTTGTTGTTGTGTTATCTTTAAGGGAATACACCAATGTTGGAACAACATTACAGTGATGCTTGTTAAGCTTATCATGATGTACTATTTTCGGCTTTGAGGATTTTGTTTTAATTTCAAATAAAAGGTCATTGATATTTTAGTGATGCCAAAAGGTCCTCTCCACAAAATTGGTTTAATTTTCTTGGATCGTCCAACTTTCCTTGTTTTGTCTAAGCAATACACTGATTCTCCTGTCTCAAAAGTGTTTGTATGAACCCTTGTGTCATAGTCCCGTTTTTGGCGTTTTGTAGCTGACTTTGTGAAATGTCTGGCCATTTCATAGATTTTAACCATCTTGTTGTTTAAATCATCCACATACTGTCAAGTACTTTGGGTGTCATGTCTAGGAAAACAACCATATTCCAACTGTACCGGTAGCACCACTTCTCTCCCCAACATAAGCTTGTTTGGTGGGTATCCTGTAGAACTGTGCACACAGGCTCTATATGCAGAAGTGATTAGTGGTAAATCCTCATCCCAATTTGTTCGATTTTCATCAATGTAAGTAGTTATCATATTATCCAAACTCTGATTAAACCGTTCCACCATACTGTTTCCAGACGGGTGAAAACTTGATGTCCTGGTTTTGTTTATTTCCAGAATGCGACACATTTCCCGAACATGTGTGATTGGTTATTGGTGCCTTGGTCACTATGAATGGCCAAGCACATGCCATATCTGCTAAGAAATTCATACACTATCTTCTTGGCGACTGTCTCTACTTTTTGATCTGGAAGTGCACAACATTCCACAATTTAGTGAAGTTGTCCATAACGACTAGGATATACCTGGAATTTTGATTTGACACACGAAGTGGGCCAACCAAATATGTACAAATACGATCCATTGGGAATGAAACAGTATATTCCTTCATACGTGAACGTCCTGGATGAAGTGGTCGTTTCCTAGCTGAACAAGTTGTGCAATTTCTGATAAATTCCTTTACATGATCTTTCATTTTATACCAGTAAAAGGATTGCATAAGTTTTGACACAGTTTTATCAACTCCAAGATGAGCAGATAGCTTAGAGCAATGAACAGATTTTATTAACTCCTTTCTATTTAATAAAGGCACCACCAAATGTTTAGTAACATTTACATTATCTAATTTTACACTTCGAAATAGGACTTCGTCAACAAAACTTAGTGTATCCCATTACACCACAGATTCCGAAATTCTACTGATTCACCTGCAATTTCATCCCGGCCAGGCTTATCATTGCTCTCTATAATCTTAATAATAGACCCAATGTTAGGGTTTCGCCTCTGAAGTGTTGCTAAATCTTTGGGAAGGTACCGCACTTCCAAACTTGGTTTAAAACTTCCATTTATTGCCGTTAAGCCATGACATTCTTTTGGTAAAATGCCAACATCAATTTCAGTTTTATTACTATCTTCTAAGTCCTTCCCTTCAGCAGCACTGTTCTCACTGTTCTCATGCTGAGACTTCCCATGTAGTATCAGACGTCGTACTGATCCTACAACTCTAAATCCAAAGTTGGTGACAGTAGAAAGTATGGTCGTCAAAAGTTGCCATAAGAGCATAAGAACTCTCAACTGTTGTCCTTTGCCGTCATTTACATGAACTATTGAAACAGAAGCGTTTGTTTCAAACAATGGAAAACATCATCAACTTTTGTAAATTCCGACCACTCAAGGTGCCGTTTTTGGCATGTCTTGCATCCTCCACATGGTAAGTTTGTAAGGATTGTACCAAAATCATAACAGTCACATCTCACTGGATCACACGGAATCCGATTAAGACTGTCACTGTTTAAATGTTTTGCTTTTTTCTGTGTTCAATTTAAAGTCAAATTGAGACAGAATCTCTAGACATCTGATCAGTTGGTGATTTAAATGACATTGTCCATCGAAGACTTGAATGGTGAGTTCTCACTAAAAACTGTTTTCCCATGAGATAATGTCTAAACGTATGCATGAATGTAACCATGTAAAGTAATTCACTTCTTGTAACACAATAACATCTCTGGGTCTTTGACTTGCTAGCAAACACTGTAAGATTTTTCACACCATTGCATCTGTGACAAGCATCCTCCTATTCCTGTATCACTGTCGTCTACATCCAAAATGAACAATCCATTGCTGTTTGGATATGCTATAACTGTGTTGCCCATTAAAGCAGATTTTTAATCTATAAATGCTGCATCGTGTTCTGGTCTCCACCTAAATAACTGACCGGCTCCCAGCAGTTCATTTAGAGGTGCTGCTCTAGTGGAAAAGGACTGGATGAACAGCCTTTGTAACTATATCTCTATGTAAATTCTCATCTTGGAAATGATTGTTTTGTATACAAGCAGAAAACAGCCCATCACTTCTCTTTAATTTGAACTTGTGCTTCTTTTTATCAAACCGAAATGTCACTTGTTCCAAATGCTCATAGACTCCATGGTGTGGAAGCTGTCGCTTGTTTGTGATCACTGCTTCTAGGCTCTGGCGTACCATCTGCTTGGGGTTCAGGATGTGGAAGGGCTTAGGATCTGCACTGAACATCAACTGGTTCATTGGGTACTTTCTCAGCAGGCCTGTCCCATCGAGCTCTTCATAGCTACAAATTATTCCTTTGAACAAACTCCAAACTATGATAAACCTTATTAAGATATCAAATCCCAGTTTAGTAGATTGCCACGATAAGCGACTACTTTCTGCCTCTCCTAGTTTCACGTTCTTAAACTATTTACTATCCAGATGAGTATCATATTATCTCTTGGATTCGTGTTGAAGTTCGTGAATTCGAATGTCTCATACTCCAACATTCGAAAATCCCACCGCTGGTCACCAGTGTAACAAATTTTTGTCTCCCTCTTACTTTATTAACTTTTATCGCTGCCACCACCCAATTGCTTGGGAAACATATTGTAAATCAATCGTTCTTTTAAAAGTTTATTAACACCATATAAACCACTAATTTAGATTTCATGATTAATTTTACTTCTTAAATACATTTAGTATTTCAGTGACCAAATTATAATTAAATGTCCAAAAGATTTTATTCAAAACAATTAAGTCTAGTACAATTTTAGTAAGTCTAATTCCCCCTGAGTCAATTTTGATGCCCTATTATATACTACCAGTTGCATAAGTCACCCAAAATCTGAAGTACTGACACAAAATCAATTTGTTCCAAAAGTTTGGGTTTACTTAACAGTTTTCTTGGGTAGGTTATGTAATATTTTGGGTCTCTCAATTACCTTAGCATATTTCTTGGGTATGTTATGCAACATTTTGGGTCTCTCAAGTAGCTTTAACATATTTCTTGGGTATGTTATGTAACATTTTGGGTCATTCAAGTACCATTAACACATATTTGTTGGGTATGTTATGCAACATTTTGGGTCTCTCAAGTAGCTTTGGTCACTGAGTGCAAGATGGATAATCCTTAAATTAAACATGGAAAGGAACAGTGTGGAGAGCAAATCTATGTACTGGCTGCTATATCATCATTAAGCTTACTAATAATCTTATTAAATGCACTGCTGCATCTTTCCTAGCCCCGTCTTTTACATATGTCAAGTGTATACTACAAATATGTCAACATACACAGCCCTACATTCAAAACTGCCACAATATGTTAAACCTTACAGTAACTTAAACATATGCCATTGGTTGCCAATGACGTGTTCTTCGATTTATTGGATTTATTGCAATTATCAAACCCGTTCTGTGGTATTGAAGTTTATTTGCTACTTTTTGACGATACTGCATCGTTCTGATATATACCCTAACATGTACTAGAGACAAATAGCAGTGTGTCAGCAGTTACTGAACATTTACGGCTCCTCTAGCTCAAAATCCTGTTACCGCGTCTGACGTCGACTCGCGAATCTACAAGTGTGAATGCATGTATTTTTAGTGCACGTTTTCGTCCTAAATGTACCTATTTACAATTATTCTTCCATTTCAAAATGCTTTCAATTTCAGTAGCAATTTATATGATTTCTCTGACCTGGCGCGTGACTGGGATTACAGTTATTCTAATATCTGACGCGAATAGTTTAACATATGCAATGTGAGTAAAATTGACAAATGCTTTTTGGCACGACTTAATCGGAAACATGGACTTTGTGGTTTATTCCGCTTATTTGTGTGCCTTTACACTGATGGTTTGAATGCAACAAGAATGCTAATAGGTTTATATTGAAATGTTACAGTGACCGGATACAATGTGTTAGTCCATTTTCATACGAGCGTAATGCAATACCATTCCGAGACAGAATGTTGTTTGTTTTATTTTTAGCGCAAAGACCAGATACATCATTTTCTTGCATTTGAGTATCAGTTTCCACACAGTTTGCTACATCGTCTGCAAAGAAAATGCATATTATCATGGGGCATATAGATTCCTCCGTATGTCTTCAATAGAAGGAAGGGAGATAACTTCTTAATGTACACAGCAAAAAATGATCGTACTACGCATGTCCCATTGTCTAGTCCTGACGATACAATTCATCCGTTTTGAGATTCTATCGTTGGTGGAGTTAACAACATATCCCATAAACATTAACATGCATAACATTAAATAATTTTCGTTAAACCCCCTCCCCTCGTAAGCAGACTTTTGAAAATATTTAAATTTAAATGTCCGTCAAATGCCTTTTTAAAATCAACGTACAAAGCATTAAATCTCTTCCTTTGTTTAGTAATATACGTGTACAGTAGATCACCGTTATTTCGAACACCGTTAATCCGAATTCCTAGTTATTTCGAAGTTTTTTTTCGGTCCCGATTTTTTCGTTCTTATTTTAATTTAGAATTTTTATGTTTAATTCGAAGTCCGTTATTTCGAATTATCGCTATTTCGAACCCATTAATCCGGTCCCAACAATTGTTTTTCAGTGCATTTATCAATTGTTAATTCGAAGTGTTAATAATAGAGATGGAAATAATTTTCACACCTTGACCTCCACTGACTGTATCAGCTGTGACAGCATTTGCTCTCTGCTTGATTTTCACACCTTTCCGGAGTTTATAATCGATTAAACCAAGCTGTTGTGTTTGTATAATTAAAGCGTGGCAAGCTATTGCTTCAACAAGACTGAATTTAATATGTCAAAACTTTTGAGCAATTATTAGGTTTCCGTATTTAAGTTAGACTTGCATTTGTCATATCATCAGTTCGTATTTACTTGCGCTAATATTCACGATGTCAGAAGCAGTAATAAATACAGAAAATATCAATCTATTGCCAAGCAATCTGGAGAAGGGCCCGGTAACCAATCCGGGAGGATATCCGGATTGGCAGCAGGGAAGGGCGTTAAACGACGCCGTACATCGAAAACCTACCAAGAAAAGTATGGTGCCATCATGGAAGTGGAGCGTGGTGTAAAGTCAAAGAAAACGATCGCTGAGGAATTTTATAAAATAAACTCACGTACATCAAGTTATCGTATTTATTCGTTTCTTATAAGTTCAATCAAAGTGTGTAGTGTAACCGCATCTCTACTATATAACTACGCGATTTTTACAACAACTTTTTTTTCTCAAGAAAATCTAGAAATGTTTAATTCGAATAATCGTTATTTCGAAGTATTTTCTCCGGTCCCGATGACTTCGAAATAACGAGTTTTGACTGTATATTTGAACAATAGTTTACAAAGTAACAATATTACATTACAATCAAATAACCTCGACGAAGTCCTGAAAGCGACTCATCTTATTTATTAAATTCTTCTGCCATTTTACAAAGTGTATCATTTCTCACATTCTATCCATATCATTAATAAGTGATTAAAGGGACACTTTTTAGGCCAGATTTATATACTGGCACGATAATAATAATACATTATCCATCCGGTCACGTAATTGTAATATAATAATTTTCTTATAAAATAAACAACAATAAAAAGGGTGTTAGGTTTTTGCAGAACATTCATAGCAGTCGATCCCTATACTATCGGTTCCCTGCGATGTTCCTATATTTAATTTATATATGTTTGTTTATACTTCAAAGCAGCATTTAGAGGGTGATATTCCTCATTTTCAAGTCACATTATAAATCAGAAAGTATCGGTTGGTCGTTCGTCACCAATAACTACAATTCAAAGTACTCTAGCCATACGCCTGTATTCGATTAGCAATTTATTTTTAATTTGATATTTCACTGTGATTTTTGTATGTCTGTGAAGTTGACTGTGAGATCTAACATCTACATCCAGCTTTGAATTTGATTACTGAAAAGGTAGCTTTGATATCTGCACTCGCGGATCAGGACTTTCAAAAGTTGCAAAAACTCTTTAGGTTATTTCTGTCCCTTACAAAATTACATCGTGGTTGTTATAATACACTTGTTTATGTGTGCTTAAAATTGTTGTTCTGCTGTTTTAGAATATATTACATTCGCGGTCCCACCATGGCTGATTTACATTTACATTTGGCGATGGTGTTTTAACAAGTCTAAATCCTTTCCGCTGATGTACACGTATTATACATTTCAAGTACATTATTCACAACATTATTTACATTATCACCCATCGAGCTCTTTTGCGATTTGAAAACATTAAATGTTAAATGAATTAATGAAATAATCACACCATATGCTTCATTCCAGTTAGATTTTTTTAATGGGCTTATCGACGGTAGGTCGAAAAAAATACATTTGCAAAAATAAAGTTCGTTTACAGAGAATAAATATTGAAACCTTGTTAAATACAATGGCCTTGTTTCGATATACATTTGACAACATATATCTTTTATTAATGTATAAACATCCCTCATCGATGACACTTTTGAGGGAAGTTTTCGAGTAGCAACGATAAAGAAACGGTTCCAGTAGGATTCGAACTCACACATGCCTACAAAAATCGCGTATTTCAAGCAACCTAATCCCAACAATATGTAACGAGTATGGTACGCATGCGCGTGACGGTACATCGTGTGCATTTCATTCATATTGATTTTACTACTACTACCTATTTTCTTTTTTTCGGGAGTTCAGCACGGCTTAAAAAAACGATTTGTGTAAACAAACTATGTGTGGATAATATGTTTGCATGGCTGACAATAATGTTTTCGAATTAAGAAATCGCTGTTAAATCTAGTAAGCGTTTTATTCAATTGTTTACGTAGTTCAAATCAAAATAGTTTCTGCCCAATGCGGATTTGGATGCTTCAAGAACATTTCAATCATTTTCCCTATCAAATGTAATAAAGGGAAGCACTTAACTGCAGGCTAAATAGGTCGCTATAATGCTGGCCAAACTGGATGAATTAAAGCTTTGCGCAGTTCTGCATTATTTGTATTAAACAAAATTATAGATACATGTTGGTTACATTGAATATATAAAAGAAAACATAAGTTATGGATATTGTATGTCTGTAGAAAATTAAACTATATTGAAATAATGTTATTTGCTATGAAATGTAGATGACACCGTTACAATCTGGTTAAATTGCACGCGAAACACATCGTTACATCATAAAAGGTATCAATGCATTTAATTAAACACTTTTCATGCCTACACTAACCACAAAACACAAAACTGGACATTTACAAAATTTCGGAGTTTAGACAAACTGCGTTCAGCCCGTTTATCCTGCTGTCGTAATGGGCATTTAAATAGTTCCGTGTAATAAAACACACAGCTAAACCACTCGATATACTTCGGGAACTATCGAGTTTACTGAAGTTTACCGAATAAAAGTCAATGCTGCCAGATCTTGGCATGTTTCCAAAAGGTCAATGCTGCCAGATCTTGGCATGTTTCCAAAAAAGATAAACTAGACCACCATATAACCGTTTGCACGGTCATGTAAATATCAACTTGCAGATATGCTTCAGCAACGAAGGTAGGTTTTGACTACTTTAAATTATTATAAGTAATTTCAATATCAGTTTGATTAGGTAGAGTAATAGGTGATTCACAAACCGGGTAGTTGATGCATCTGTAACTCGTAGCCAGGGGCGTAGCTACCTTTAGGCACTATAGGCACGTGCCTATACATTTTTTCCAGAGATGAAAATTTTTAATATGCCAAAAATGCAATAAAAACAAGAGGGGGGAGGATGGGAGTGAGGGGATCATTCTTGGCTGTGTTGATACTTCATTGTTTAACGAGTTGATTACGTCAATATGGAATAAATTTCACGGAACACACGCTTATTTTACAATTATTTTGTAGAATCGGGGTTTAGCTGAAGAAGTTGTTTGTAGCCACATACGAATATAAACACTCCTGGCCCAAAAATTTTCGCTAGCAGCGTCATTTTGTACACTCCGCCTATTGTGCCTATACATTTGTTAACCCAAGCTACGCCCCTGGTAGCTAATGCATGTTACTAATACGAGTAATAATTAAAGGGGCGTATCGACGGTAGGTCGACAATAACATTTGCAAAAATGAAGTTCATTTATAGAGAATTAATTAAAGTTAATTAGAGTTAAATTCAATGTTTGTATAATCATTTGGCAAACATATATTATTTTATTATATAAACAATTGTCACCGTTGACACTTTCGCGGGCGCGCGAACATTTGTAGTAGTAGAAGTAAAATCTTACATGAGGTACCATGACGCGCATGCGTACCATTGATAAACTTTGCATAGCGTGGGAGTGTTCATTGAAGAGCGCGATTGTGTAGGCGTGAGTTCGAATCCTACTGGAACCATGTTTCTCTTTTTTATTGTCTTTGTATATACCTTTTTCTTAACGATTACATCAATATAATTGTTAATAATTAAAAAATATGTCCAAGATAAATAGGAAACTGTCTTGTTTTAATATGTTAAATATGCATGCGAATTAGCGTCGATGTGCTTTTAATGCGTAGTGCGCATATTTAATGCACAACTGGGTCCCTGTTCACAAAACAAGTTGAGCCTGATTTTCAGGTTTAAGTTTAGCCTGATCCTAATTTTCAGGATCAGGCTCAACGTTGATGTTCACAAAGCAAATGACGCTCCGTTAAGCTTAAAAATGACGCTCAAACTGATCTTGATCATGCTACTATTTTGAAGCAACCCATAGAATTTACATCACATGTGGCCGACTATGTCAGACGGAATAGACGGATCCAGTTTGTTAAAAATGTTGAGCCATTTGATAGGCGAGTTTTTCGCGATCGTTTAAATCCATTAAAAATGTTCACGGGAAGCAAGATCCGAAAAAGATATAGTTTATATCCGGAAAGCATTGTGTACATTTGTGGACTGGGTTGATCTACGAAGACCAACTGAACGATCCTCATCTCTGCCACCGCTGATCACCACATTGACGGCGTTGCATTTCTTTGCCACAAATACACATCACACTGTGACAGCGGCATTGCGGTATCCCGTGCAAGCGAGTCTCGTGCAATTAGTCAGTTCACAAATGCAATGTGTGCCATTTTAAGGAACTTTGTACATTACCAGAGAATAACGCACTCGTCGCAGTTCATAAAGATTTTAACGGAATTGCAGGTATATTTGTGTCTTTTCCGTCATTGTTCCTCTTTCGTTGTTTATTCTAATAACAACAACAGCATAACGGCATTCATTTTTCTATAAGTTATAAAACCACATTGAGACCATAGGCGACAACGACGCAAAAATTAGATTCACCAACAACAACAACATTTTTCTTACAGCCTTAAGAAGTAAATTTAAAAAGTGTAAGAGGAATTTTGAGAAAGATCAGATCCCAGTAATCAGTTGAAAATAACTCAATGTAGAGAGCAATTTGTCAAAGCAGTTGAAAATTCCAAACATCTGTATTTAGAAAATCTTTCAAAAGAATTAGATCCTAGGCAACCTAACAAGTTTTGGTCTCTTGTAAACAAAACCAGAAACAATTATGCAAAACCTGTGATTCAACCAATAATAAGGACTGATCACTCACGAGCAGTAACAGATGAAGACATTTTTAGAGATATGAAAATTATATATGGACAAGAAAATATATCAGTCATTTTCCAGATTGGTATGAAAAAGTGGAGAAGGAAATTAAACAAACTGAGGAATCTGAAAGGCAAAATTTAAAAGAAACACCAACTGAAATTGAAGAAAGCGATATAACACTTAAAGAAGTAGAAGATTCGATTAAGGATATGAATGTGCAGAGTGCTCCTAGTCCAGATGAACACATTTTGGGAACAATGATAACAAAGGGAGGTAAACAACTAAACACAGGACTTCAATTTTTATTTCAAAGATGTTGAGAAGTAGGTAAACTTCCGTATGGTTTTCAACTGGACCCAGAAGTAATGCTTCCTAAACCAAACAAGGAAAACTATAATGAATCTAAATCATATAGGCCAATTACATTCGGTGGTGTATTAGGAAAGCTGATGGAAAACATTATCAAATCGATGTTGACCTGGAAGCTAGAGGCTGAAAATACGTTATCAAAAACACAAAATGCATATAGAAAAAATAAGTCGTGTACACAAGCAGTTCTCAGAATGGTGAATAATGTACAGGAAAACATGGAACGAAGTGAGAATACTGTCTTAGTTACCATGGACAATGAGTCATGTTTTGAACGAGTATGGAGGGCTGGTCTATTGAAAAAAGCATATGACAACAACATAAAAGGAAGATTGTTGGTTTATTTGAATGAGTTCGTGACTGACAGGAAATTTTACATAAAGATTAATGACTACATATCACCAGTTATGACATATAAAATAGGCATTCCGCAAGGCTCTGTACTCAGTCCTACTCTCTGCAATCTATATACAAGTGACAGCATGGCTGATGTTCAGAGCCAACATATAGAATTTGCAGATGATGGATGTATCTGGACTAGTAATACAAATATTAATGAAGTAATATAAGCAATGAATAAAGATCTTCAGAATGTACACCAATGGTGCAAAAAGTGGAACATGTCCATAGCCCCAGAAAAAACAACAGCGTTATTTGTAGATAAAGAAACACAAGCCACAGAGAAACTAAGTTTCAATTCAAATGAACTGAAAATAGTACAACACACAAACATCTTTGGATTTATGATAGACAATTCCCTTAATTTTGAATAGCATATAAAAGAAAAAACTGCAAAAGGATTCAGCGCACTACACAGCTTAGATAAATTTATAGATAATAATCATGGCTGTAATCAAACAACTTACATGAAACTGTATAAAGCTTTAGTACTCCCTATAATGGATTTCGGTGCCTCAGTATTAGTCACAGCAACAGACAAAGCAACTAAAGAATTCAACTCCATTCAAAGAAGTGCAATGCTGAAAGCAAGTGGCTGTTTAGCCAGCACAGGTACAGAAACTTTAGAAACATTAACAAATACAATTCCTTTAAATATCCATTGTAAATTAAGACAGGCAGAAGAGGCAGTCAGAATTGCATCAAAAAGAGAAGACCCTTTGAGAGAAGATTTTAATAGATGGCTTGCAAATCCAATACAAAACAGAGGCAAACCTAACTAATATGCCTTGCTTATGAGCAGACTCATTGAGCACAAGGTAAATGTAAAGTTTGAAAGTATTGAAAAAGAGTTTGAATACCCGAAAGAGTATACGGGACTATCTAGAACCACTGAAAAGGTTTACACGGAGGACTTTATACTCGATAAAGAGCAACAAATGGAAAACATTCATGAAATCTTGGAAAATTGCTCAGACAGTGAAATTCTACTTTTCACTGATGGATCCACTCAAAGCAACCCAGGCCCAACTGGAGCAGGGGCAGTAATTTACCTTGAAGGATACATGTGTAGTCCTGTACTACTTCGGAAAGGCGTATCGAAATGTCCAATAACTACACTGGTGAGTTAGTGGGGATAGATCTAGGATTAACATTTATTACTGAGCTGGATGATATGAAAAACAAAAAAATACACATCTTTACTCATTGTCAGATAATATCAGCTTTTTCAAGTTAAATACCAAAAAGAAATATAGAAACAATATTGAATATAAAGCAAAAACTAAAAGAAGTTAAAAGAAATGGAAATAAAGTTGAAATACACTGGATACCAGGCCATAAAAACATACAAGGCATTGAATTAGCAGATCAACAGGCTAAACTGGCAGCAGCGGAGATAGTTACTTCAAAAGCTGAAGATGATTATACTGACAGAACAGATGCAAAAGAAGTAATAAATCTCATGAAAAGAAAATCATTACAAAAATGGGAGGTACAATACTTGCACTCAGAGAAAACAACACAAATTCAAGAAATCTTTTCAGGGCCAGGACTCAGAAATTGTATAGGGGAAAGAAATACAAAAATATTCAGTGTGATTAATCAACTGTTAAGTGGACATACCCGTTTGAAGCTCACTGGTCGAAGATCACAGACAGCGAAGACAATGCATGTGATGTATGCAAGGAACCAGAGACTGTGGAACACTTTATATTCCACTGTTCAAAATACACAAAAGAAAGACCACGACTACAATACAGAACTGAAGAAATACTACATATAAACAATATAGACTGTGCAGATATATCATTGGGAGTATTAATTAGAGACATACCGGACATAACTACGTATGCAAAAGAGGAACTTGTCAATTCCTTCAGCAAATTTATAGTAGAAACACATAGACTGTAAATATTTATGAATCAAATATAAAGTATCAAGTGTATAAGTACCGAGAGAAATTTAGCAAGAGACGAAAACGACGACATAAGTCGTAAAAGCACATCGAGACCATAGGCGACAACGACGCCAAACTTAGATTCAACAACAACAACAACATTTTTCTAACGCTTTGTTTGTGTATGGAAGTGGATAAATTAAAAATAAAAATGTTTAAATGGTTTAAGAAAGCATAATTATTATAAGCTGACCTCGATTCAGATGGATTATGTGTGTGCATTCGGACTAAATTGTTGTGTTTTGCAACGCACCATTTACGGACAAGCGTTAATTTCGGATACATCTTTTCTGGACATTATTTTGCAAACGAAACCTGTGACAATATCGGATTTAATGATGAATTTTGGGTCAATACATTGCTTCAAAAATCTGAATGGATTCTCACATGTCATACTGATAAGGCTGTACTATGTAAATAAAACGTCAGTCTTGATACTTCTGTCATTGGGTGAATCTAAAATCGCTTTCTGCCAAATGCCTGTTTCATCTCTAAAACAATGTACATAGTTATGAATGATGCACGCTGTGTGCGTTTACCTTCATGGTTTATATGTTGTGCATGTTTATATTGTACATTTTATATTCACATTTAATTATGTCAAAATCATTGTTTAAATTTGCACAATACATGTATTATTATTGTATATAATGTGTCAATAACTTATGCATGTTATGCTCACTACAGGTTTTCCAAACGTGGTTGGCACTGTTGATGGCACCCAGATTAGGATAAGAGGCCCGCGTGTTAACGAGGAAGATTACGTTAACAGAAAAGGATATCATCCGATAAATTGTCAGGTAATCATGTACATGTTTATTGTAACGTTCTGAATCACTGTTGAATATTCAAGATTTATAGCCACTTTAAAAGTCGTCAGTCTGTTTGATAAAATCATAATATTTTGCATGCATTTTCAGTTGTAATGATGTTGTTAGAAGCCTTGAAATTATCATTTCTTTCACGTATTAACTAAAGTTTCCCCGGTGTAATGAACAGTTGTGTAAGTATCAGTTAATTGAAACTGTGTATATTTATGTTGTTGTGTTTGGCACGATTCATTGACTGTATCATAACCTTTTAATCAACCTATTAGAACTGCTGTCCATGTAATATAATTTAATTACGAACGTTAATAATGTTTATTCGTCTGAAAACTGTTCATTGTGTACAAAATGCATTTTATACGTTTGAAAACACTTGGTACAAACGGAATATGCAATAATGTACATGCTGATGTACTCATGAGGCATCACCATATATCCCATTCAGAAAATAGATTAGAAAAAGTTACAAAAAATTTATTATTGCACCGATTTCAATGTCTTCATTTGCATTTAGATTGGTAATTTCCATTAGAAACAATGTATGCGAATGTTTTTCTTATTAACATATTTCTGTAATGGCGCTTTAAAATGTGCATAAATAAAGTGCTTCTGAATATTGTCCAACATACATTGTATTGTACAGTGTTAAATTATATTTGTCGTTTCTTCGCTTCAAAATCACTGACATTGACGTTAAATGGTCTGGAAGTGTCTATGATGCACGTGTATTCCGAGAGAGCGCAATCGCACAACGTTACGAGAGAGAGATTTCTTAACGTGTTTAATTGACAATTATTAAAATGATTTGCAATTTTTTTATTCCTTTTTTCTTTTGAACCAATTTAATTCAATTGTTGGAAATAACCGGTATTTATTATTTATTTATATTAATATTAATGCATGTTAAATTAAGATATATTTGAAAACTTTGCAGATCTAACATATTATGCGTTGTACTTAATTTCACTGATGTTCTAATTTATGGCATTCATATTTATTTTTCAGGGGAGATTAACGGACTGTTGTTAGGGGATTCAGGCTATCCTTATAATACATATCTGATGACCCCATACCCAACACCTCAAACACCAGCTCAGGTATGTGTATGTAAAATATTGTGCACAATTGTCGGATGAATAATAATATCATTGATTTATTTATTTATTTTATTCCCACGGCATCTTGATGCGGGAAGCATATAGTGATTGTCCTGTCCTTCAGTCTGTCCTTCCGTTCGTCCGTGACAAAGTTAAGTAGATTTTACCGTTTTGTCTAGCACCAACACTGCTTACTACAACACTTGGATACTTACACAGTTGTTGCGTATGACCATTTCCTATCAACCCACCTCACTTTGACCTTGACCTAATGTGCACTTAGAATAATTCAAAATGACTTTTCTTGGTTAGCTAGATTTTACTGTTTCGTCTAGCACCAACACCGCTTGCTACAACACTTGGATACTTACACAGTTTATGCTTATGACCATCTTCAATCAACCCATATCATCCAATCTCAATTTGACCTTGACCTTTACATAATATGGACTTATAATAATTCAAAAGTGCCATTTCTTGGTTAACAAGATTTTACCATTTCATCTAGCACCAACACCGTTTACTACAGTACTTGGATATTTAGATAGTTGTTACTTATGACATTTCCCAATCCATCCACATCACCCAACCTCACTTTGACCTTGACCTTATTTGGAATAAGAAATGGGCTATCCAGCACCAACTGGTGGCATGTGTGTTTATCACACACAGATTATTGTTTGAAAGTAAAATTGTTCGAAAATAAGCTAGGATGTCAGCATTTTTAGCGCGACTATTCACCGAATAGTTCAAAATGTACTACTCACCCGTTCATTGGCGTCGACATAATGCTTTGGTTATAATGTCTGGACCTTAATGCTCTAAGGTTAGCGTGCAACAAGACCATATCTCTGTAACTGCTACAAATATTTTATTGAAACTTGAAAAAGTCAGGTTAAGGTTTGCGTGTAACAACTCCATATGTCTATAACTCAAGAAAGTATTGAGCTGTTGTAATGAAACAACATACATAGATACCATATAGCGAGGCCTCATTTGGGATTGCATATTGGGTGGGTGGGGTCAAGGTCAATGTCACTGTTACTAAAAATAGAAAAACACTTTCCGCTCAATAACTTGAGAACGCATTTATATATTTTAATTAATCGTAAGTCTTTAGATACCTTATATTGAGACCTCAGTTGTTATTGCATATATGGGTTTGTCAAAGTCAAGGTCAATGTTGCTAAAAATAGAAAAAAGGTTTCATCTCGTAACCTTTAGAAAGCATTGAGATATTTTAATGAAACTTCATACATAGATACCTTATAATGAATCCTAGCTTTGGATTACGTATGGGGTGGGTGGGGTCAAGGTCAAAAGGCCCATAACTCTGACAAAGTGGTTGAATAGTCAAGCGCTGTTTATTTAAAGATTTATCAGTCTGGGTTTTTTTCTGAACATGTTGAGTGCAAAATACATTAATTACATTAGTAGCAAATTCAGCTCTGCTGTTTCCATCTACTTTTATGCATGTAAATCTGTATAAAAAATTATGGCCAACATATCTGTGAAAAATATAGTAAAAGACAATCTCTTAATAATGTTATGCTCTTTTTCTTTATTTAATTTCATATATGTGTGTGTTTGAATACTAATTGTATTTGTAGGAGAGATTCAATGCTTCATTGTGCCGCACACGCGTTGTGATCGAGCAAACTTTTGGAGTTCTGAATGGAGATTTCCTTGTTGAAGCTATGGACTCCGCACACAGCCTGAACACTGTTCACAAATAATTGCCACTTGTGTAGCTCTGCACAATATCGGTATGGACAGAAGTGACATTTTTGGCAGACAATGTGACACTGATGCCAAACAGCCCGATGTACAGGTTTACAATGGGCCAATCATGGGTTCTTCGTACAGAGACAATTTGTGCAATTCATTTTTCTAGTTCACTTGTGTAGGATTACAGAATTAAAATGAAACATATTGTTTGGTAAATATTTGTATTTGACAATTGGTACTAAATGTAACTTTTATAGTAAACACATGGCAAACATATAAACACATCAACTGATGCTGATCAATGTCTGCTTTTGTACGTCACATTGGTAACTTGATTTTTATACAACAATAAAGTCATATACTCATGCACAATGTTTTTAGTGTTTTTTTAATTTGAAGACATAGAGCTACAGTATATTCTTATGCTTAAATTTAAACTGGATATCGTAAAATTGAACACATGTATGCATTCTTTTTGAATTGTTTCAAATAACATAATATTGATAAGTTTAGCCAATTTCGAATATTACTACATAAATTTAACATATTAATTTATTGCTTTATATAAATTGTTGAGATTTGACAAATCTGTACATTAATAGGTCACTTGAACTGTTTTTATTGTTCTTTGATGCATATATATTTACATGCACAATATGATAACACAAAGAAGCTGGTACCTTTTTATGGACACTTTATAGTGTATTACATAATTCTAACATATGTGCAGATTTTGTTATATAAAAAGAAGACAAAAATCTATTTTTAAATTGCCAATAAACGGCTTGAAAAAAGAATTTATGAAACTGTAAAATACAAGTAAAGTACGCATTGTAATTAAAACAACAGATATGGAGGAGTTTTTAAACGTTATTGACTAACGTTATTGGCTAAACACGAACAATTTGCATTAGGTTTCAATATTAAAGAAGACGTTGCCGTATACATTTGTTAAATTTTGTTCCAAAACCGGCTTCCTTATTGCATTTTGTTCTTTTTCCTCGTTTCTCTTCTCCAACTGGTGTTGCTTGGTCATCGTGTGCATCTCCATCTCATGAATCCTCCTTTGCTTCATCAGCATAATCTCCTCCTCTCTTTCTACCTCGAGATCGTACAACTCATCAGACTCGTTTTTTTTAATCCCGTTTTCTAGACGCTGAATAAATGGTAACTACTATTAATATATGTATTATGTATTATTACTGTTGCATTTATAATTAAAGTTAATTGCTATGAAATTGTGCACGAATGATTCAAAGTTTATGTGGTATTTTTGGCTGATTGTGAGTAAACATTTTATTGAATAATTATTAAGTTTAAATGCGTTATGTTATTTGCCTTTGTAAAAGTCATTTATTATCAAAATGTTTTGTAAGTTTAAACATTATTGTTAGTTATAAAAGAACTACTATATTTGTAAACAAGATTTTACATTTACTGGTGTCTTCAGTGGTAAACGCATCTATGGCACGTTATACATGTACATAGTTATATATACCAGCACAGTGAAATTAATATGAAATTAATTATGATGTAACTAAGGGTATTGTTTGTACACTTGTTTTTTGTTAATAACATGTAAAAATATTGAAATGTGGCTGATATAAATTGACGTTTTTAACAAAATCAAACAATCGGATTTTTACAGCAATAATAGAAAAAAAATTCAATGGTAAAATTGCTTGTTTACTGTTAGAATTAATCAATTTAAATTTTCAAACAGATGAAAATATTTACCCTGTTTTGTTTTTGGATGACGAGCTTTGATAACTTCTTTAGGTCTGTCGTCTGTGAATGAAAATTTAAAAATAACTATATTTTTTCAATACATGTAAATATGTTAAACTGTACACATTTAGTGTATCGTGCATGTTATATATTGAGTATAAATATTTCCTTTATAATATGAAGAAACTTATCTACCGGTAATGTTCATCATGTGGAATATACGTACCTGAACATGAACTAGTCTGTTGGATATTCTCAGTTGATACTTATGAAAATTTGAGTTGCAAATTAATACAATGTTCTTCTGTTTTGATAAGGTAAAGGTAGAAAAATTGACATACAAAATTCATTATTCCAGTGCAGTAACATTTAAATATTTACTAACAAATGATATTCATTTATGGAATTGTGTGTATGGGTGTCACACGTGTTTTATGCTTTAAAGGGACCTGTTCACTGATTGGCAAATTGACAGTTTTGAGAATGTTTGTCATATATAATGTAAAGAAAAATACATAACATATAAACACGTGAAATAATACTAATGACAAATAAATACATTGGAAATAAATCAACAGTCAAAATGGATAAAATTTAAAAATTGTAACGCTTTTCTTTGGTATATTGGAAAACATGTGTATCATTTAAAGAAAAATGCAAAATTTATAAGTCCGAATGGCTGAGTGGATTTGCAGTTATGACATTTATTGACAGTTTTCAAAGTATATAATCTGTGCACAAGTCCTTTAAATTATTAATTATATGTGTTTGATACAAGATACATGACATAACTGGACATACTGTTGTGATCTTCAATGTGTCTACCACAGCCGGCACATTGTTGGCATATTGAAGGCTATCTAAATAGTTAAATGATACTTTTAGTAGGCAGCTATAAATACAATGAATGCCCTTTATATCATTTAGCAATCTTACTGATTAATAATTAACTATCAATTCATACATTGCATGCCGAAAATAGTCAAACGGATTAATTAAAAATCAATTTCTTTATTTACATGTTATCTTAGTTGTCTATTGAACTAGAAAGTAATTTCATTTCATTTGAGGCTTGTCCCGAATCTTTTCTAACACTAAGTCTTCTGCCAAAGACATTGGACCACTGCCTGTGCGATTCTTTCCGTCATCTTTATCCCTTGCTGTGGGTTAGAATTTGAAATAAATGTAATAATTCAACGAAATTTAACTGTTTAGATATTAACTAATATCACCATTTTTATTTATTTTTGTATTTAAATGATTATTCTTTTACAACAAAACTGACCAGTTCATGTTCAGGTAAACTGTCAAGTTTAATAATTACGTCTTGTCTTCAGATTCTTATACATGCTCTTGACATTTTCAACAGTTCGGCGGCATATATATAATATATATATATATATATATAATGCTTGTTTATATGTGGCTTATGCAGTGTATGTGTGGAGATTGTAATGAAAATTAATGGAATATAAGTTAATGTTGTTATCAAGTTATATGATACACCATTTTGGTCTTCAGCAAACGCAGAAAGTTACATGAAATGGATGATTATTATTTAATTGTGCTACAATAGAGCAGGACAAGAACTGTCCTTCATGAATCATCCCCAGCCCATTGAATCTGTGCATCAGGCGTTGTCTTGGATTAGTGATAATGATTACTTTAGGGGCACTACATATGTGCACAATATGATTTTACCTATTAAAATATATTTTATTTATATATACAATACATAAGTTTTATGGTCATCTTGGGGGTGGGGGTAAAGCCGTGTCTGTGTAACCATATGTAATTCATGTGAATATGATGAAAGGTTTTAATCTAATTTCAGGGCATACACATTAAAATTAAGCATTTGTTGTCCTTTTACCGGACCCTGTTATATAAGAAAGTCTTTACATTAAATATAAGGTAGCAACATTAATAAACATACGTAATTGACATTCATTTAATAAATACTTTAAATATCATTAATAATTAGGGATGGGACCGAACACTCGAATATTCGAATATCAGATAATATTCGAATACAAAAAAACGAATACGAATATTTGAATTTCAAATTTATTTAAAGAACAAAATTTCTTTTAAAAATATTGTTTTTTTCCAGTTTGATTGCAAAGTTAACATGAATTCCAGTCGTATTTCCTGCCTAGCAAGTGGGCGGAGGCAATGTAACGTTTTTACAACACATGCCAAACATGTCCAATTAACGACAATAGAAAGGCAGGGCGCCACGTCTTTTCAAGGGCCGCGATTTAACGGTTTGTAGGAGGCGCGAATATGACACATTGTATCCACAAATGTTGTGATAACGGTTTCACAGTTTGCACAAGGCGTACATTGTTGTTTATTATCCTTAAGTGACATCTATACGGTTAACTTGTTTACAGTAAATTACAGTTACTCTCTAAGTAAACCAATCAAAATGAATCCATTATCAGCCAATCAATTACTTCAACAAAATTAGCATGATCTGGTCAATCTTAAAATACGTCACTTGTAAATTATTCTCCATTATATCAACACCGTATATTACACAATAGTCTTTATTAATAAACAATGCCACCAAGACGTGCTTGGAAGTACTTTACGCGGTCATTAGACAAAACCCAGGCAACGTGTAATATGCACAGCAGATACAAGCTTCGTGGCTCTGAAAAAAAGAACTATTAACAAATTAATTAACAATACATCTAACAATATCTTACATTTCTTTATTTTTGCCTAACACTCACTAAGTTATATCGCCCATTTACCACTGAAATAAGGTAAAACAACTACGTACACGTAGTATACATATTTCGGCTAGGTAAATATTCGGACAGAGTGCCGTATATAGTAGTATATAGTAGTATTTACAAAACGAATATTCGAATATATTCGAATACCTTCGAATATTGATTTCAGTATTCGGTCCCATCCCTATTAATAATGAAAGATCAATGCATGTGATTGAAATTGCGCTGGCTTTTAAACTGTGCTGGAACACGCAAACTACGATCAGGATGCGCATGCGCTACCGCCGAATCCGGTTGAAAAAAATAAACAAACAAAAATAAACATTGAATATATATTGCAGTGACATTATTCCAAAGACATTATAAACAAAACCAGTGCGTCTTGATCGACGAAGCCACCAGCGACCATCGCCAGCCATTACAGACGTAATTCCAGCGGTATTTCCTCCCCCACACACACCCCCGTCCAGTTCAAAATGTTGCGTCCGGACCATTTCGTCCGTATTAATACTCTAATTATATTTGAACGTTTTAGGCCGCTATTTGGTTTCTAAAGATCATATATGGACATATTGGTTTATAAAGATCATATATGAACCACGTGTTTACCTTTAGGCCTTAGTAATAGTTTACACCAAATAGCAGTAGTTTATGCCATAGGCAATATTTACGGTAGTCAGGTTGTTTACAGGTACGGTGCCAAACCCTTACCCCACCCACTCTTTTTACATGTGTATTTTTTTAGCTACATCTCAAGCTAGTTTCTGTGCAAATACAAGCCGTGTGATTCTATTAATTTATATTGTGTCCACCACCTGTTTTGTAGAACTTTTGTGTTTTTTCTAGAACCTTTGCCTTCTTTTGCAGTCTTTTACCCGCTTTATAGTTGTTTAGGCTTATTGCCAGTCTTTCCAATCTTAAAATTTTATTTTTTCCCTTATTACTCAAGGATGGTAGGTGGCAAACGTGATACCCATACCCAGGGCGGTAGTGAAAACCTATCACCCTTACTGGGGGAGGCTTTGAGCATGCAGGATCAGCACCATGTAGCGCATAACACTATGCAATTCAAGTGCCTCCTACAGTCATTCGGCCAGGCAGGGAAACTAGCCTCCCTGTTCACCATTTTTCAGTT
The DNA here is from genome assembly GCA_027627225.1 of Congeria kusceri. NCBI lineage: Eukaryota > Metazoa > Mollusca > Bivalvia > Myida > Dreissenidae > Congeria > Congeria kusceri. Next base: position 34,670,433 of record CM051029.1, on the reverse strand, counting down.
AGCGTCACACCTGGCTAAGGCCCTGCCCGGCCTGGTCCAGAAGACCATTCCACTGGCATCGGGGAGTATCCTGCTCCAACTCAAATCTGCTCAAGGTCTTCAATCTTTACTTAGTAAAAACCTCTTTAAACTTGGTAATGTATCCGTCCGTGCCACTCTTCCCAATAATCTAAGGACTGTTTATGCCACCTTGGCAGGCATACCAGAAAATGAAGACCTTGCTCAACTTCGTAACTCCATTGTTTTTGATCCCCATTTTAATTGTGAAATGTTAACTCTTGATAGACTTAACCCCCCTAGACCCCCTCCTAAAGGCTTTCCACGTCTTGTCCGTGTTACCTTGGCTACTGCCGGTTCGATACCCAAATTCCTTGCAGTAGCAGATACAAACATAGTCATTGGAGTCAGGCCCATGCCAGTTACCCCCCCCCCCCCCCCAACGTTGTTTTCATTGTCAGTCCTTTGGACATATAGCTGGTCGCGGTGGCTGTAAAAATAAACAACGGTGTAGTCGGTGTGCTGGTTCCCACGGGGCCAGAGAATGCCGCAAAAACTACCGCTGTTGTGCAAACTGCGGTAATCTGCACTCAGCAGCCTACCAGGGATGCCCCTCTTACCTACGGGCCCAAATGGTGGCCACTTTAGTCAATACGGAGGGGATAACCTGGTTTGAAGCTGAGAAGCGGATACTAGCACGGTCACAGAAACCCGTGGCAGAGAACCCCCCTCAGAAGCAGACACTGGTACAAGGTCATCCCCCGCTAGGGCTACCAAACAGGTATCGGCCCCCGAAGGTAGCCCTAGTTGTTTAATCGTTGACTCCCTGGATATCTTAGGTAGGCTCCAGTCAACGCCCCCCACCCCTAGTTACCAAAAGCCAGTCAGCTTCATTGAGGTAAGTCCCGACCACCCTATTTCTCCTATTTCGAAGAATAGGACACCCAGCCCCAGGGTCTGTCTGTCTCGGGGATATGGGGAAATAACCCCGGTGTCAGCGAGCTCGGAAAGCCTGACCACCGTCTCGGACAGGTCTGAATTCAATGTCACCGGGCACGACTCCATTGTGTCCGTCCATGATAGCATTTATGCTACCATGTCCATCTCCGGTGTCTGTGGCATAAAGGAGGAGTCGGTTGTTAGTGCCCCCACTAAGTTCCCGAGAATAGTTGACACCCAGACCTCCCCAATGGCCTCCCCCTACATGAAAACCATGAAAACCATAAGATCTAAAGGGGACCCATTACTCCACGTTACGGATCCGCCACACAAAGGTTTCCAGCTGCGCCCCATTCACGTCAGTGAATTGGCGGATCTTATGGCGGAGGTGATCAAAGATCGCCGACGTCCAACTGGGTGTCATGTAAAGCCCTACCTAATTAAAAAGGTGGAGGACAGGTTTAAGAAGACACCTGCCCCCCCTCCCCTCCCAAAGTCATGGCCACAGCCCCTGAACCCCAAGAAGAAAGCCATTCGAAGGCAGCCACTCCTCCTCCCGTGCCCCAGCCCGGGGGTACCTCTGGCGTCGGGGGAGCCGGCGCAGCGTGCGGTTCCCGGTCCCGGCCCAGTCGGCCATTGCACTCAACCGGCCGGCTAAAAACACCCAGGTCGTGCCGGAAACTGCATGCTAAAACCCCATGCTCATCCCGTCTCCCCAAATATCATCCATTAAGTGCAGGTTGTAAGCCCCATCATGGATAGACAGTTGAATATCATTTCTCATAATATAGGTGGCTTATCTAGCCACAAATTTGTTGAAATTAAACATTTTCTTGACCTAAATAATTTTATTAGCATTCTGGCTATCCAGGAAACGAAATTTTCTGATAATAATGTTAAGAAAATCCCCGGCTACAGAACATAATTCAAAAACCATACTAATCTTGACTCTAATATTGCCGGAGGATTAGCTTGTTTTATTAAGGACAATATAAACTATGAGCTAATGGGAGTGGATAACCCTTTAAAGGTTGATGGTAGTACGGCCATTGAAGTGCTGGCAATTAAAGTTTACCATAATAAGAACCGTCCACTAATATTGGTCAACATTTACTCAAGAGGGTGTTCACTTCAGTACCTTAATAGCATCAGTCAACAACTTAGGACCGTTAAAGGACCGTATGATATTATTTACACAGGGGACTTTAACGCACACCACCCCGCATGGGGCTCCACACATACCACCACGGAAGGTCAAGCTGTGATTGACTGGTTGGAAGAGCAAGACCTTGTTTTGCTTAATGACGGTTCGCCAACCAGGTTTCACTCTACCGGGGTTACTTCATGTTTAGACCTTACCGTAGCCAGCCCCTCCTTGGCCAGTACTTCTGTATGGGAAACTGTCAATGATAACTTGGGGTCTGACCACTTCCCGCAATTGGTCACCCTCTGTGACACTGTTACGCAGGAGGCCGGCACCCACACCTCCCATGAGATCAAATTTTTTCTCAAGGAGGCTGATTGGGACCGGTTTTGGAAGTTGTGCTCAGACCTCTCCCTTGCAGATGTCCACTCCCTGGACGCTCAACAGTTTTGTCATAATCTAATAGTGGCTACTCTATCCATGGCGGAGCTTAGCATCCCTGTGTCGTCTGGTAAGCATAAAACAAAGAAGTCGGTACCCTGGTGGAGTCCCGAATGTGCTAAAGCGGTACAGGAAAGGAAAAAAGCACTAAAACAACTAAGGAAAAACCCTGCCGAGCACACTATTCAAAACTATAGGTCTCTTGAAAATAAAGCAAAGCAGGTTATTTTGGCAGCTAAAAGAGAAAATTGGAAACAGTTCTGTGAAACAACAGTAGTAAATAAACATAACACTAGGGACTTTTGGCAAAAAATTCACAGACTGAAATGAATTTCAAGAAAACCTGTACCGCTCCTTAAACATCAAGGCGAAATTGCAACTAACCCCAGAGACAAGGCTCAATTTTGGGTTAAACACTATGCTTCCAATTCTAGTGACTCAAATTTACCCTCAGAAACTTAAGAGTCACATAACAAACACATTTTTAACGAGCCTGGGGATAATAGTACTCCATTAAACATTCCATTCACACTTTCGGAACTTAAAAAAGCAATTGGCACCAGGAAGGACTCCGCCACGGGACCCGACTCATTAAGCTATGCACTGTTTACACATATGCCAGACATTGCACTAAACGTCTGGCTAAAATTGTTTAATATGGTTTACAGCGCGGGGACCATACCACCGGAATGGAAGCAGGCCACCGTGATACCAATTCTAAAACCAAATAAGGACCAAAACGATCCAAATTCTTATCGTCCAATAAGTTTAACATCCCATGCAGGCAAATTACTAGAAGTAATGGTTAAAAACAGATTAGAACACTTTTGGAGTCAAAACATATTTTGAACCCCTTCCAGTCTGGCTTTAGGAAAGGGCGTTCCACTATAGATCAGCTAGCACGTCTTCAACATGACATTATTTTTGTCAAAATATGCCGGCCTCGACAAGGTCTCAGTGGCAGATTTGAGGCCCTCTCTGACGCCCCCCTGGACCCTTCATCCGGTCAGTGTCGACACTTCATTATCTAACAAGCTAACGAAAGCTGACCCTCCGCACCTCGTGAGGGCAGCAACGGATTTTTTTATTAACACAAAGATTGCTGAGCATCTAAAAATTTACACGGACGGCTCAAAAGACCCTAACTCTGGAAAAGTAGCCTCCGCATTTGTTATTCCTTCTAAAAACATCAAAAGAGTACATAGGCCAGGCAACAATTTATCAATCTATTCGGCCGAACTTTTGGCAATTAAGTACTCTTTATGCTGGATCTTGGTTAATAACCAGCTAAAACTGCTATTCTCTACGACTCATTATCATCTCTTGAGTCTTTGAAATTAGGGAATAGCAGATCTAGTCCTGATCTTTTACAAGAAATTTTGGCTCTACATTCACAGTGCCTAGAAAAGTCATTAGATGTCACTTTAGCTTGGTGTCCAGCACATGTCGACATTGCCGGTAATGATATGGCGGACAGGGAGGCAAAGGGGGGCCTCAATAGACCGGTGGTGGATGTGGGAGTACCACTAGCACCCTCGGAGGTCTATTCACTAGCCAGAGCATTTGTACATAGGGAGTGGCACAAGCTGACACCCAGTGCATCTTCGTATGGCCATACATTTGATAGATCCTCGAAGGTTCTCAGGCGCCCAGATGTCTATTCCACCAGTATTGTACTGGATAGGTGCATAACACGCCTGAGAATGGGTGCAACACTCTTGCCGGGTAATTTCGGCAAGTATGTTTTGGGACTTGATCCCAATTGCACCCAGTGCCGGAAACCCTTCACTGCTGGTCATCTGCTGCTGGAATGTCCCCAGTTTGACAGTCCAAGAGCAACGTTTAAACAGCATTTTACTGAAAATGCTGTTCCTTTCAACTTAAACACTATTTTGAACCCTGGTGGGCCAAACAGGGGTCTCTATTACAGAGCCCTTGCCACCTATCTCTTGGACTGTCAGATCACTGACAAAATTTATTTGTCTATGGGCAGCCTGTTGTGTTACCCCAATTTGTACTTTGTTGCATATACATTGAAATTTAATTAACATTTTGGCAGTATTTTGCCCTATTTATTCCATCTGCACGTTTATTCAACGTGCAATTTGTTAAACTAGGTAAATAACATCAGTTTTACCCTAAAATACCTTTTTGCCTTGAAATTAGGGATAATATTAAATTTACTACTAAATTTGCAGTTAAATGGAAATAACCCTAAAAGGTTTAATTTACCTGCTTTTGCTTAAAACAACTCTTTTATAGTACAAGGGAGACCACTCCTGCCCTTGTACATTTTGTATGCATGTCAATATTCCATTTATCCCCTATACCATCGAAGGGAGACTAGTACAGCAAACACCATATGTCCCCTATCTAGGACACACAGGCTGCCCATAGTCTACATCCACTGAGCCGCGATGGTTGGGGGGGGGGGGATGCCATCACTCCGATGTATTGCTCCTCTCCTTTAATCCATGCGGTGAAATGCCCCGGCCTTTCCGACCAAAAGCCAACCTGGTTGACTTTGGTTATCTTAGTCTGAATTTTTTTTTCCAATAAACACATTAGTGTACTTATACAACTTTCAGAGTTTTAATTAAACCCGGTCTTAAAGCAGTTTTTAAAGTATATGAAAGGACGGGCCAATTCACTGTTTTAACTATAATATAATCTGTTTGTGAGCAGAACAGTTTTAAATGTACAAATCTTGTTTCTTAATAACTACATACATATATTGTGTATTTGACACAATATTTTATTCTTAATTACTAATGTGCCTTGATTATACTGCACTCAATTAGTGTGGACCTTATCCCATAGAACCACTACTACACCCAGACCTGGTTTTTTATTTTATCTCAGTTTTTACTGTATTAATTACGTTGTTGTTTTCCATTCTCCCTTTTATCACTATGGCATCCCCTCAAAACCCTGGTCTCTACAGCCGCCGTGCCAGCTTGCGTCCCTCCACACTCTTCAAATCCGCCTGCCATCCTATATTCTTATCTGCCATTTAAGTTGTTTTACCCCACCCGGTGGCTAAGTACATCTTTTATTATGTCAGTATAAATACTTTGTACATATTTATGGTGTAAATATGTTGTTTTGTTATTTTTTAACAGTTTCATACCTTTTATTGTGGCTCTAAAAAGGTGTCCGTAGCGCATAATACCTTTTACTACTGTTATGTTTAACAGCCACCGAGGTGGGGAACCAGAAATCTTAAAAATCTCATTGGATATTGTTAGTAAAAGCTGCCTAGAACTTTCTTTTATGCATACTTCAACCGACAGGGTCTCAAGTTGGAGCATTGAAGGCTATATTCCCTGTCGGCATGTGTGAACAAATGTCAAAATCTTTTATTTTTCTCCTCTGTTATTGCATAACGCCAATATTGTGCAGTACATATTAGTATTATTCATGTAGTATATATTGCAACATATCTAAGTTTTAACTATTATTTGCTTTTTTAATCAGAGAATAATAAATTCTCTACTCATGACATTCATATATATGTCTTTACGTGCACCATTTCAATAAAACCTACATCTACATCATGTAATATGGAAATGTGTTTCTTCGTGTTCTGTAGCCTATCTCATAGGCATAAGATTACTTCTATAAGTTCCATACACACTACATGGAACAAAATTTGACAATTCAAAGACCTATTCTCTCTGGACATTGTTCACCGCATAGGTATCAGAACCTTAGTTTTGTATATGAAACACTATACATTTATTTTATTAAATACCACTTTGACCCAGTGGCTGAATTTTTCTAACACACCCTTCTAGATAATTAAAATAGCCTTATACCACTATTTAAGGCATTGTTCCAGATACCTATGTCTAAAGACTCCAACAAACTCTATGAATTTTCAATAGATTCATAGGGTTTAATAACTTGATGAAGAACCCTGCATACACTACCCCTATGCAGGCCACGTATTAAGTTATTTATTCCTCTAGGCAGCAAACAATCATTATAAATAATAGAAATAATTTTAAAAAATTAATATTTCCATGTAAAAGTGTATTTTTTATGAATTTTTGGTGAACCACACCCATTTCTATAGTAAATAACACATTATACATGTGCTGTGACCTTCAGAAACATGCCTGTTTCTGATTGGTCAACAGTCACTAACGCCCAATTGAAGTAGGTCAATCCGTTTTAGGTAAATTTGTCGTATATTACGACTTTAAAATTTCCATCGTTCTTATTCCACATTTAGAAAAAAGGGCTAGAACCCTAAATGTCATCTATATATTGCATTACATTGAAATACCCACTTTATTCAGGGTATAACTATTATTATGACAGCATTGCTAAGTAATTTATCAGTAATTTTCTGCCTTTTCATATACCGGCAGCATTAAAGTGTAGCATAGACATGCTAATATCATAACTATTCTCTAAAACAATGTTGAACCACTTAGAGATCTGGTAAAACATTAAAATATTCACTATTTTATCTTAAATAAACAACCGGTACTACTGTACCTGCATTGTTTCCAAACTTCTTTATCAGTATATGGTTATTAAATCATATATTTCTACCAGATCTTTAAGTTAATAAGACTCCAACAACCCCATTACAGCATATGCTGGAAAATGGGTCTAGAAAAATGATGACACATGTAAAATTATATGTTTTCCATCATTAAATCTTATTATGTTGGGCTATCTTCTCTCTTCTTTGCTATCTAAGTATTAAACTGCAAAGAAAACAATAAATAAACACAAATTACTCAACAAAATGTCTTTATACTTTATTAAAGCATAAATAACTGTGCCACTTTCATAGAGAATTAGTTCTCCCCAATTTTACAAACATTTTAATCCTAAAATCTGCATATTTCCATCTAGCAGATCTATTATTTTCAATCTTTCTTTGCAGTTGTTCATAATAGTGCATACTCGTCCAACCCTAACGTTATTATATAAGCTTCACGCTGATTGGTCAGACGGATTAGATACGAGAATTTTGATTTGTTCATTTACTATCCGTTTTGAGCGTCTAGCTCAGTATGCAAATTAGTTTCCCACGCTACAACATTCCTCTTAAAGTTCACGTAGTGCAACATATTGAGAAAAGTTCTTACTATAGCATTTATTACCGTTTCTTTCCCTATTTACAAAGACTTATCTAACTACAGTATTTTTATGTACTTCTGGTTATCTATTCAGTTTTAACAGTTAAGCATATTTTTGCGAATAGATTTTTTATATAAAGCACCGCACCCACACTGCAAAGATTTTATGTGTCACACCCTTTAAAGAAGGGTGGTATTATAGTTTTTAGTGAACGCAGAGTTTTAAATGTTAAGCAGTGTGCTCGGGCAATGGTTTTTAACTGAAGTCCCGAGGGTAAATAACCCCACTCGTCGATTTCCATCGTCTAGCATATTCCTAGTACCTTGAATCCTCCCAACTTAATTATTTTAGGTATTTACTACCTATACAAGGTGTTGGTTCACCAAAATACGCTATATTATAATAATTATTAAAGCCCAAACTTGGACACTTTTTGCAAAAAAGTCACCGCGCGACCGGTTTTCAATTCTCAATGATTTTACCACATAAAGTTAACATCCTATCACTCTCCAAACTCATTCATGTTTTAATATGCTATAGTATGGCCCCTGTGGCATATGATAATTACAATTCGAAGTAAAAAAGTTATCAAATAACTTTAATTTTAACACACAAAATCATTAAAGTTTTCATAAACGTTAACACGATAGCAATACCTTGACTGTGACGTCATGCGCACACCCCCAATTTCGATTGGCCGACCGATTTTCCCTTGCCTCTCTAAATAGGTCAATCCGTTTTTAACGTTTTTTAGCACAGAAACTCAGCTGTTGTATTGCTACTTTGTATTCTTATATACATACTTGTTCAACACGTAGAATTTAGTAATCATAATAAATAGTGAATATTCTACAAAGTAACATACACAATAATGTTAACATATATCGTTGTGTCATAAATATAATACTTAAACGGCGGGTTATTAACACTTTTTTGTATTATATATACTGTGATTTTTATGCCCACATACATTTTTAAAATTATGGCACCGTATCCACACTGCAATCTTTATATACGTTGTGAATTCCCATAGTGGAATAGTTATAATAACTGTGATACTATGTTAAGCATTGTGCTCGGGCAATGGTTTATAACCGAAGTCCCGAGGGTAAACAACCTAACATCGTCGCAAACTACGAATCAACGGATCGCCCTAAAACGCGGACCAAACTGAGGACAATATAGTTAATATTGGAAAATGCGGATGCCATATGCAAAGAAGGATTATTGGAAATTTACAGTTTCAACATAATTTAACCACATATCAAATAGCCTAATTTCCTTACATCAAATAAATGAAACCACGATTTGCACATATACATCATTCCCATTTCAAAACAAAATTGCCAATGACACAAATGTCTTGTAATGCAATATTCACATACATACACGTAAATTATTCAAATTCCATGAACTCAACATATCTATAATAGTTTTGCAATGTTACATATCACACACAGCGTTTATTGTAAATAAGCACCAAACCTAACTAGCTATAATATAAAGTCATAACTTGGAATATATTGCAGTTTATAGTGTTGTAAATATATGTTTTTATCACATGCTATACCTTGTTTTCCATGTAATATACCCATTACGAATATTTTGTCTTACATATGTGTGAGATAACATTTTGAGCGTTTTCATTGGCTACATATTCTATCACTGACCAGTCGCATGACGTTATTTTGGTGAAATGACGTCGTAAAGATGAAATGACGTCACGTCAGTACACAACTTTGAGGATTTACCAACTCATTTTGGTAAAGTTAGAAGGGTTTCATTTTGTTTGAAAGCATGTGATAAAAAAGACCTGACACTCGTTGTCAGTTCTTACCATATTTTATTAAACTCGTCCAGGAAGTTCGTATGTAAGCTCGCTAAAGGCTCGCTTATTAACAAAATTTATTAACTCGTTTACTGAAAAATCGAACAAAATGACAACTCTTGTCTGATCCTATTTGTCTAGATAAGCATTATTATGCCCCCCTTCGAAGAAGTGGGGGTATCTTGCTTTACAACTGTCCGTCCGTCGGTCGGTAGGTCGGTCGGTCGGTGGGTCTGTCCGTAGACCATTTCGTTTCCGCACGATATCTTGAGAACGCTTTGACCTACGATCATGAAAGTTGGTACGCTGGTTACTTGGGAGAAAAGGAAGAACCCTATTAATTTTGAGTTCTACAGGTCAAGGTCACCGTTGCTAAAAATAGAAAAACGGTTCCCCTCAATAACTTGAGAACGCATTGAGATATTTTAATAAAACTTTATACATAGATACCTTACATCGAGACATCTCTTGGGATTGCATATGGTGTGGGTGGGGTCAAGGTCAAGGTCACCGTTACTAAAAATAGATAAACGGTTTCCGCTCGATAACTTGAGAACTCATTGAGATATTTTAATGAAACTTTATACATAGATACCTTACGGTAGACCATTTTATAGATAAACGGTAGACCATTTTGTTTCCGCACGATATCTTTAAAACGCTTTGACCTACGATCATGAAAGATGGTTACTTGGGAGGAAAGAACCCTATAAATGTTGAGGTCAACAGGTCAAAGGTCAATGTCACCGTTGCTAAAAATAGAAAAACGGTTTCCCCTCAATAACTTCAGAACGCATCGAGATATTTTAATGAATCTTCACACATATATACCTTATATTGAGACCTCGCTTGGGATTGCATATGGGGTGGGTGGGGTCAAGGTCAAGGTCACCGTTACTAAATTTAGAAAAACGGTTTCCGCTCGATAACTTGAGAACGCATTGAGATATTTTAATGAAACTTTATACATAGATACCTTACATCGAAGCCTCGCTTGGGATTGCATATGGGGTGGGTGGGCCAAGGTCAAGGTGACCGTTACTAAAACTAGAAAAAACGGTTTCAGCACAACAACTTGAGAACGCATCGAGATATTTTAATGAAAGTTCGTACATAGATACCTTATATTCAGACCTCGCTTGGGATTGCATATGGAGTTCGTGGGGTCAAGGTCAAGGTGACCGTTACTAAAACTAGAAAAAACGGTTTCAGCACAACAACTTGAGAACGCATAGAGATATTTTAATGAAACCTCATACATATATACCTTATATCGAGATCTCGCTTGGGATTGCATATGGGGTGGGTGGGGTCAAGGTCACCGTTGCTAAAAATAGAAAAACTTATTTCCGCTCAATAACTTTAGAACGCATCAAGATATTTTAATAAAACTTGATACAAAGATACCTTATATTGAGACCTCTCTGGGATTTCATATGGGGTGGGTGGGGTCAAGGTCAAGGTCACCATTACTAAATATAGAAAAACGGTTTCCGCTCAATAACTTGAGAACGCATCGATATATTTTAATGAAACTTCGTACATAGATACCATATATCGAGACCTCGCGTGGGCTTGCATATTAAAAAAAAATCTTAACAATTGCACATTTTCACAACTTGGCTGCAAGTCGGGCGGCATGCATGTTTTACAAACATCTCTTGTTTGGAATGAAAATGACAAATCAGTGACACATCCAGGCATTCAAGACATATACGAGGACGGCGAGATCTTCATTCGGCAAGCTGGTTTGCACAATGTGTCAAGTCGACTTGTAATCAAGACCAATATGTCGACTCTAGAAGAGACAGGGAAATTTTTCCACTTAATTTACATCTTGTCACACGTGTATGGTACACAGCGCATGCTAACGGAACGTAGAATGTCTATTATGGTCGGCACCAAACGTTCAGAACCATTAACGCCATTTTAAACCTTGACCGTTATGACCATTTGTCCATGATTGTTACAAACCCGCACCAAGTCGATTTTTCCAGCAATGACAACATCTTCTCCGCACACCTTGCCCGCCCAGGGCAACGCGTCTACGAACACCACATATCTAAGATACGTAATACAATCTAAACATTATAATGTGCCAAAGACGAAAATGCTTGATGAAACTGTGTACTTTGTTTTAATGGTCTTGTAAATATACAATTGGCAGACAATTTTATAAATCACTTTTCGTCTCTTTACACAATATTCAACCATACGATGCGCGTCTGTCAGCGGCAGATTTCACAATGCTTTAATCTTGAGGGCATACGTTAAATGAAAATATTTAAAGATATCATCACCTTTTTCAAATATATATTAATACAAGAGTTAACATATGTCGGTGAGTGTACGATCTGTAAGTCCCAAATGCATGCATATACACACAACAAAAAAGAAAGTATCCACTCATATATTATGTTGTTTGTTGATACATGTATGAACTACTAAACCAAAAAAAAGTCTATGTAACTTTAATCATCTTTCGAACAAATGCCATCATTTTTTACTAAATTCCACATTTATGATAAAACTTCAATGTATTATTGCTGAAAGTGTCAAATTAATTCGGTAAAATTTCTTGGTAAGACTCAACTGCATATAACAAGGACTAATTAAAAACATCAAAGTGCTCCGTACTTGACAACTTTCTGTTTCCATGGTGATGTAATTAACATTTCCTTAAAGGACATAGTTTTAATTGCATAATATTCTGAATAAGTACATGTCTCACAGATTACATCAAAATTAGTTCATGTTTATAATATTATCAGATCCTGTTAACTTTCCGGACAGCCCTCGTAGATGTTTGGATAGATATCGGAAAGTTGCGATATCGACAAAAAGGAAAATACCAAAGAATACATTTGATTATTTAAAACAAAATGATTGAAGAACACGTCATTGGCAACAAAGTGCACGTTTTAAGTAGTGATGGGCTGATTAATCATTTCGTCAAATAATCATGACGAACAGAGCCATGACGTGACGATGACGATGGGAAAAATTAATCAACGAAATGTGCACATGTCACTGGTACTATTTGTTATGTATTATGTAGCAAAAACTAGTGTTTTAAGGTTCTAAACTCCTAAATATACCTAGAATTATAAATAAAATACATTGTACATCAAATCCAATATACATGGACATTGCTATTAAACATTTCTTTGTAGGTAGTCAGTGTGTCCACGGATTGGTGAATTATTATTGATAATTTATGTAATATATATTGTGCAAGTAAATGCTTGTCTGTGGTTTTAAAATCGTAAAATATGTATTCTTCTCATATGTACATGTACTTCCTTATAAAGAGCTTGCACTTAGTTTAGTGTCGACATGTTATGTCTTTCACATTACATCTGTAACCGACAAATCACTACAATGTCAAGGGGCATGGGTGTTGGGCGTTGTACACTACATATTCTCTATAATTCTTTACTATTATTTATATTAATATAGGTTTATGTACTAAACATCGATAAGCATGCTCCAAATAACGGTTCTTTAAATCTGTTCCATGATAGGTATATTTAAATACAATATACTTGTGCATCGTTGTTAATCATTACGTCCATCCATATTTATCTATTATAAATTGACAAACTTGCAAAACCTTTTTTTTAATACTTAAATTATGTATATTAATTTTTTATATCACGATGAACATTTTTTGTTTAAGTGAAAAATAACATTTCTGTTCTGTTCTGTTCTCTATAAAATGCTTTTGTCGATAATATTAATATTAATAAATGATTGACTTTCGTAATCTAATTAAGTAAAGTAGTTAAAATTCCATTATTTACTTTTTTTGTTTTAGCAACAGGAAATCTGCAAATGTAATCCAATTTTGTTAATTAGTAAACTAAAACCAAGTAAAACAAAATAGATTGACAAACATTTAAAATGGTAAAAACATGATTGGATGAAATACTTCCGTTGAACAATAAAAATCCACATATTAAGTCATGAGAATGTGATTAATCAGTCACTTCTGGCTCTGATTAATCAACGAATATTTTTAGGACTCATTCCGATCACTAGTTTTAAGACATGGTGAGGTTTGTAATTCCAATGTTGGCCACTTAAAGAGGAGGCGTACGCTCATTCTAAATTCGCACATGGAAAGCCCACGCATCTAATAACATCATATAAATATGCTTATACGCGTGCAATGGTGTGCTGTTGTAATATTCACTGGTTGACTTGCCTCAACAATCCAGATATTGTTAGGTTTTTATTTAAACTAAATGTAATGTATTCTAATGTTTTCTAGTTCGTAATAATTTCAATATCGGTTTGATGAGAAATTTACGGACTACAATGTACAGGGCTTGTAGATAATGCCGGATCATGGTTGGATACTTCTGCATAAGATAACTAGATACTTTTCGTGAAATTTGTTTTTTTTTAATTTTCATTAAAATATACATTTTGTGTCCACTTTATTTACGGTCACCATATAAAACAGAACATTTCCAGATAGTGCATTTAACTGCATACGATAACTATTTAATATTTTCGCGAAAGTCACGTAGTGAGTAGGGATACATATTTTTTGTCTGTCTATATGTCAGTCTGTCTGCCTATCTGTCTGTCTGTCTGTCTAGATGGATGAATGGATGGATGATGAATGGCTGTCAATCCGGGTTAAAAAAAAAGTCTGTCTGTGCTTGTTCTTCGTAATCCCTGTTCAGACTTTTACGAAACTTCGCAGGATTGATCAGTACCAAGTCTAGTTGTGTATATCGTCGGCATGTCGTTCACGGCGGATTTCGGGCGGAGTTACGGCCCTTTGAAGTTTTTCATATAAACTAACTTGCCTGCGCTTGTTCTCTGTAACACGTAGTCTAGTTGGCTATATCTTCGGCATGTCGAGGTCGGCGGATTTCGGTTAGAAGACATTTTCTTTGCTTGTTCTCCGTAACCCCTGGCCGGATTTGGATGAACATTCACATGATTGGTCAGTACTTGCTTTGGTTCTGCAAAGTTCTTTAAGTTTTCAGGATATTTTTTCAAGTTTTTGTGTGCATTTGTTAAACTTTCATCACAACTATCTGGTTATCTTAAGCCCCGGTCACACTGTCAAATCCTGTAAGATAGCCCACGATTGATCGTGGACGTGTTAATCGTGATGAGTCGGGATGCACAGTGCCACTATTGTATCTTCCTACGTACACCTAGGGTTGTTGAAGGACGAGACTACGAATATTAACGACACTTAGGTAGGTTTCCGCAGCCGATTCACCCCGGTTTGATACGATCAGTTACGATTGAAATACGCTAGCGTCAGGTATACGCTACGGTAACAGACGATTACAGACGATTGTTAACGTTTCTCCTAAGATAGTAGTAAGATTAAAGACGATTGATCACGATGAACGACGAGCGGCCAATAATTATCACGCTTCACTACGCGTCTAGGCGATTTGGACATTACGACGCCTCGTGAATAATCGTGAAACCATTGTAGGCAAACATAGTGAATGCGTAGTAACATCGAGATAAACCCAATCGTCGCGTTGTCGTGGTCAATCGTGTATATTCGTGAGTAGTCATGATAGTTGTCGTTAAAGATCCTACTGGAATCGCAACTGAACCGTAGGGAAAGCGTAGAAATCCGTACCATACACGTAGAAAAACGTACGATAACGTAGTACAGTCTTGTAATATATACGTCATAAGATCAGTCATGATTAATGACGAATAAACACCACAGGCCAAGAATGCCTCTATGATGGCTGTAAGAATAAACCAGATTGAGATACGATGGCACTAGGATTGTCCTTCGTTTAGGAAAAATCGTGGCGGCGCTACGATAGGCCATGAATGTTTTGAACATGTTCAAAACTGTCGTAGCGCTTCTCGATCGATAAGGATCCCCCAAGATTCTTCAAGATTCACACAGATGCCAGTACGTATGTGTTCATGCTTTACCACGCTTCACCAAGATTTTGTAAATCGTGGGCAATCGTAGCCAGAATCGTGACAGTGTGACCGGTGCTTTGCGCAGAAGTATGCCACCATACGGAATAGATCTACATGTACTAAATTGAACGTAAGTCTTGACCTGGCACATCATTAATCTTTCTCTTGATTCGAACAACGACCGTGGTTTTCTTAAGCATGCTTGAGGACACTGAATTATGAGAATATATAATACATTTTAATTTTTGAAAGTCGATGGTCTCAATCGCTGTGATCACAACACATTTAGTAGAATCATAGACATTCTAATCCTAACCTATTAATTTAGCTTATTGTCGATGCATTTTTAAGCTTTTAGTGCATATTTTAAAAATGTTTAACTTTTCATTTGACCATGAGCAATAACGAACAACATGGAAGACGCAATTTACAAAGCGCAGTTAGTCGATAAGTTTCTAAACCTACGAGGACGTTGGTAGAAAATCTATTCGTTGCTTATCAATCTCCTCGCAGCAGTTACCTCCCCTAGCGGTTAACAGTAATTTTATCAACCTCCGCGCAGAGATTTGACTGGTTCCGAGCATAGCTCTCATCAAATCCCTATAGTTATAACAAACCACGTGATGATGATCGATTTAAATCTTCTAGATATTATTTATGGTTTTAATTAGTTATTTTCTTTTTCTGTTTTCATTATTGATGGCAAACAATATATAAAACGTCAAATTATGTAGAAAATTGCACTGAGTTGCATTTAATAATTAAAAGTTACAAATACATATTCCCTTCTAGATCTGGAAGGATTTCACTTGTGATGCAGTGGTTACCGTTAACCGATAGGGGAGGTAACCGCTGCGAGGAGTTTGTAATTTGATTTGAGCTATGCTCGGAACCAGTCAAATTTTTGCGCGGATATTGGTGGCTTATATGTACTTAATTTCTTATCACAATTTATCATTTCTCAGAAAGTTTGCAAACAATTTCGGAAACTTCAGTTTGTTCCCGATAATAATGATAATATTTAAATTTCGATTACAAAATAATCAAACTGTGCATTTGTGTTAATTTTAATTTTTAAAATATTCAGCATCTTGAGTTTTTTTAAGGTTAACTTTTTTGTGTCCTAAGTATTTCTTCAAAAAAATTCGACCGATTAAAAATATCACTATCTTTTGTCTTCCACAGAGTGTGCCCGGTAATTAAACTGATAACGATCGTTTTTCACTATGCATGTGTGTTTGTTTTAATAGTAAATTAGAATATAATAAAACGGGCAGCATTCATCATGAAATTAGGCCAATATACCGTTCATCCAGATTCAAGGATTTCTATAGTGGCGGATCCGTGGTCTAGTGGTAACGCACTGGCTTCACAACCCAGGGGTCGCAGGTTCGAGCCCCCGCTACTCCCTAACCAACTAACTCGTCTTTCGCATGAGACGTTAAACCGAGGTGCAGTGTACTAGGTGCTTCACACCGGGCACTAAAAGACCCAGGGTCGCCTCTGGAACGGGGCGTCTCCTGTATCTTGCACTATCCCCCATAACCCAACTAACAAGTCTTCTGGGGGCGATGGCCATATGGGAGAAAATCCCGGTGCACTCGATAAAAATGTACTACACACACACAAGGATTTCTAAAAATAAATAACCTACTTTTCATTTATGACAGCTATGTTGCGCAGTTTTACAATGTTCATTTCTAGACGGGAGTTAACAATGAAGGTACGCTTAGAATTTACCTTGATGTTTGTGAATTAATTCTTTTACGTTTTATTGTTTAAATATTGGTTTAATGGGAGACCTAGGGAATGCAATGAAATAAATGCTTAATTTGGTATGCATACATATATGTTCGCAAACATAATAAAAGCAATAATAAATGCAACTATCGATGCAATTTTCATAATTGTAAATAAATTCACTACTTTTCCAATCATGCAATTGCTTTAATTCCATAAATGTTTAATCATTGTTTCATAAGTAAAGATCCATATTGACATATTTACTCACGCATCCTCACGCACAATTGCACGCATGCACACACGCACATACACACACGCGCTCAGATGCATGCGCGCGCACAGGCGGACACGTACACGCACGCACTGTAAAACACTACACCATCCGATTTTCAGAACTTTTATTTTATGCATATAGCAAATTTGTAATATGCAAGAAACAATCGCCATAAACATAGACGAATCGATACATGTAAAAAAAAAACAGACGAATTCGGCGTGTTTGTAAACAATATCACGTTTCCCCCTATTTTCATTTAACGGTTTATCCTCTGTTTATCAGCTAACTTAAATTCCTTCGGACGACATATAAATACAAACGATAGCATGTTGTTTATTAATAGAAAATCACAGTTTTCAGAGAATGGTTTATCAAATCATTATAACAAAATTTAAACCGACTATTCCAATTATTACAATGTTTGTAAACACAATTGTTCTAGTTTGTATCCATGCTCGTCAGGGGTCGAGGCCATATGTTAATGCGATTGATAAACAGAACACGATTTTGCTTTACGGTGGTTTCCCGATTTTCGTATTACAACATTCTATACATAGCTGTTGTGTAATCGTATCACCATCAAATGCAGAAAACCTATGTGTCATGAGTCTATGTGGCGATATATGTTTAAAGGGACCTGTTCTCAAGTTCACGAATTGACAAGTTTTCAACTTTTTGTCACCGATTCCGAAAATAAAAGAACAGTGTTTACAAGTCAGCAAAACACAAGGGACCTAGAAATATAGTGTAAAAACCGTTTGTTTTATTAGTAATCATCGGTTGAAATTGATTATATTATAAAGCGTTGTAACGCTAAACGATGGAATAATTTGGAGTGTTTCTGTTGTTTTCGTTGAAACTGTTGACATCACGTGGAGCAATAACATAAAGTAAATAATGCAGAGTAAAAGTCGGAATGGCCTAGTGGTGAAGGCGATAGATTTTCTAAATACTTTTTCTCGTTATTATACCTGAGCTATTTAGTTTCGATGATTAAATCTGTCAAGTGGCATTTAATGGCATACATCAAAAAATGCGAACATCTGAGAATAAGTTGCTTTAAAACAGTATTATAAAATAGTAAATATTATTTGATGTTATACGTTATATTATTCGAAAATAGTTAATAATCATTGATTGATATACATTTTACGATCAAGGAACTTCATTAGACAACAGTGACCAGATTTAAATGTATTGAGACTATGCATTGCTTACTCCTTTTGTCGGGTTATACGCTGTTATCGCATTTGCCTTTAATCTTTACGCTGGCAAGAAACTCATGTGAAAGTAGTTTAATTTCAATAATGCCTTGTAACTATAGTACACAACGTAATGATCACAGGACCGGTGCATACAAAGTTCCAGATTGTAAAGTGACGTTATTTCATGTAGTCATTGCTATTGCTATTTTGCAAAAACAGTTCGTATTTTATTAAAATGTATTTTGTTTTAATAACATGCTGGTTTTGTCTCAACACCGATACTATTTGTTGCAGATATTCAGTTTCAAAACCACGAGTTATTGCTTCGTTACGGTCACTGTTGTGCAGTCTGTTACATTCTTGATCATCACTATCACTTGGTCAAGAATACGGAGTGCCAATAATGAGCCTAAGGCTTCCAAACTGTGCACGGAGTGTAAGGACCTTGTACCGTTGTATGACAACAATGGCATTTCCAGTGAAGTTGAAAAGCTCAGAATATCACCCAACTCGCAATGCTGTGGAGAGATGGAAACTATACTTCGATTTGCAGTTCAAAAGGCAAGCACTAGTTGCGGCTAACATAATGACTGCAATATAATATATTGTCAAAAATTACAGCCAAAGGTGAGAAAACTGTATCGCTACCATTAATGCCTGATAAAAAGACATTTTCAAATAGATAAGACACAATTCGTTGAATGTATTATAATACTATTGTATATCAATATTGCCTTCTAAAAGATTTTTGTTCATAATGCTTATCACATAGCTATATTTGAATGGGTGTTTACTACTTAAACTTACATATTTTGAATCGCATTATTTTCCATTTTGATAGGAAACGAACGATATGTTCTTCATCCGTATCCGATATAGTGAGTAATAAATATATAATTTCTTATAAGCTATAGTTAGAACGTTCGACCAATCAATTTAACATGTCTCTTTAAGATTGTGAAGTCATTATTATAATATAAAAGAATAATGTTAGAAACCGAAGTACTATCAATCATGCTATCCATGGTCAAACTTTTAAAAAAACTGAACAATGCACACCATTCGGACAGAACCATTCCAATATTCGAATCTACATATTTCACTTATCCATTTGAAGTTCTGACTGTGATCGGTGTAGATAAAACAATAGCTAAGGAATACATGTATATGCATGTATATTCATGCAGTGGTGACAGAGGCTGTCTATCAGATGTGTGACTCATACGTTGATCAGACACCCTACGTTCAGGCAGTCGGAATTCAAGGATCCAAACCTATTGGGGGTATGATACAACTAGTTTAAGGTGTGGATGGGAAGTATATGCGCTGGATTTATAATTACGTGTTACGGGTATACAATCGTATCTTGATTTTATAATATAATTTGCTAATGAATCTTTTGCGCTGTTTCTACATTCTCCTGATTAATTGTATAATTTCTCTGCATGACTTAACTGTGAATAATACCGAGATTTGTTTCATTTTATGATAATTGTATTAAATAGACCTACTAAAATATCTGAACATATAAGTATAAGCGACATTTGGTATTTTCCAAATACATTAGTATAAATACCACTTTAGGCCTGTATCTACTGCTCTGGAACCAGAATGGTAAGACTGTGACACAACCGAGCATTCAACACATAACCCACTTGCAGGACGAGGGTGAAATATTTATCCGTAGAGCTGGTTTGTACACAGTGTCAAGCCGACTCGCCATTCAGACCAATGCCTCGACTATCGACGGGACATTTTCACACTTTATTTACGTCTTGTCACACAAATACGGGACACGACGTATGCTCGGTGAACGAAGGGCAACATTTTGGGGCCGGCAGCAAACATTCAGCACCTTCAAATCAGTCTACAATCTTGACCTACATGACCGACTCTCTGTTGTCATAACGAACCCCGAACACATTCATACCCACAACGATGATAATGTGTTCTCTGTCTGCTTTGCCGGCTCGGACTAGTGCGTTTAACCACGCCTTAAAAGTGTTACGTGCGATGCTATATCATTAGCGAAATTCTAGTGTTTTCATATATTTACACGCGCAAATTTACTTGCTGACTTCTAACAGTTGAACTTTACAATGACCAAGTCCCTGGGTCAAAGAACTTTGCAACGGTTTCTTTTGATTTGAAAGGTTTTGATGGATTGAATGTAAAACTTCTTGATGCCTCCAATGTTATGCTTTACCGGCTGTCCATTGTCTTGTACTTTTCTGTCGTCACCTTGGTACAAAAAGTCATGACATGATATGTTTAATGAAATTCATTTTTTTTTCCCTAAATTTACATCCTGTATTACATTTCTAACAACCTAATTGAATGTAGGGATTGCATTCCAAATGGAAACCCTGGTGTTGTTTTTTAAATCACACATGTCTATTATTGGTAAAATTGTTGGCGTAAAAATGTGTGGTAACTGCACGTAATTACGATGCTTGTGCACTAACAATTATTCTCATGAAATAATTAATTGAAGTAAACAGAATTGATTATAAAAGTAAATTATAATAGAAATAATAATAAGCATCAAACATATTTTGTTGAAAGGTGAAAATGATATTCTTGCAAAAGCAATATCGCTGGTCTGTGCAGTTACAATATTTATTTTGCGTGTTTACAAAATTTCAGTCATGTAACTGAACAATTATATACACTTATGTGTGTTCACTAAATGAACTGTACATAAATATTAACACCACTTTAATGGGCTTATTTTAATGTACTGTAAATATGTTGTTTAAAAACTTTATGGTACATTAAACAATTTGTATGTTACAAATTGACTGGTAGAGCTAAAATAGAATTTTGCGTTTAAGTTTAGTATTCCTATCATATTAGCAAACGTTCTTGGTCAATCTTAATGAACTTTACTCAAATTATCATGGATGGGCCTCTATCGTACATGCGCAGATGGTTCTACTTTACTGCACACTATGGCCACTTACCATTTATCTTTACACTAGGATACAAATTGTATACATCTTTATAAAATTAAACGTTATTCAGTATCTAGAAAATGAACACCCTTTTCCACAATCCCTGCCAAAATCCTCGAAAAGCTAAACACCATAAAAAAATTACAGTGTTCCTTCCCTGACTATTTATCAAAATTCCCTACACAATTCACCTTTCTTATTTAGCAGAATCCAAACTATTTTCACCAGATAAGGGTGTAAAAATCAAATGATCAACTCTTTAACCTAATCCAACATGCTCAACATGTTTACGCATGTTTGTTGCACTTCTGCTGTTGCGCAGTGTAACAACGTGCTCTTCATAGGCTCAAATACAACCAAGAGCCATAGACCACAATATGCACCAACTGACATGAGAGCAGAACTACACAAAGAGTCAATGAAGTAGTAAATTCTAAAAATAGAATGACAAAAGGTATTCTGAAAATTGCAACACACAATTCAAGACAGCAATTTTATAAATATCAACAAAGTGAAATTCCAGCTGCAGCAGCAGGAGACAACTCTTATTTACGGAAAGTGAAACATAATGTAATTTTTTATAAACAAATACGTCTGTTTGAAAAAAATCGTCATTCGTACCACTTTTAAGCGAGTCTCAAGCCTCGGCAAAGTGGGAGAGGACGCCATCAAGGCATACAGAACACAGATGTTCTGCATGCACCACGACGGACACTCACCCACAATGCAACTAATTGCTTATGATGAAAATTGTGCAGAAGACGACTATAAACGGACACATCAGACGTTTCGTATGTAGCCTTCCATGTTACATTCGAAACAAAAATTGTAAATATTTATGTGTTCTTGTATGTTACATGTAGATTCTATTTTATATTTTGTTAGTATATTTTGCAAATACCACTTGTTGTATATTATATGTTTATTAAAACTCATCATTTGAAAACATTACAATTCTACTTTTTACTGATTGCTATTGCAACTGCCTTTGTACCTGGTACAATTCTTGGTGTATACATTTATATAATCTATTTTGTATATAATGAATTGTATTTGATTACATATAGTTTTCATTTGTTTTAATTTTGTTGAGCAATAACAAACATTATTATAATTGTCTCGTATTGAAAATAATTATGTTTTATGCATAGACCTTACGTCTTTGATCATCTTCATTATATGTTGTTGTAAATCATGTGTATATATATTCGAAATAAAACTTTATGAACACTCTATATTGTGTGTCTATGACAACCATATATTGATTAAACGCTCTAAAGCAAACAAAGCTTCTATAGATATACTGAAAAATACATCTGTATTGAATTCTCAATGACGAACTAAGCGTTGATTATTCTAGTGAAATTCACATCTTCAGCAAAAACACTTCACTTTCAGTTTGTTATTGATATATTTTGAGCCTCTATTGCCTTTTTTTACCAATTTACTTACAAGTAGTGTGCAATTTCGATTTCGGCAAGAACAAATGTTTGCAGCGATAGAAAAGAAGACAATTTGTATGCCACATTCTTGTATCAAATAGTTTCAACATAATTATCGGAGGAGAATATAGTCGCCGCTTTGTCCGTCCGCCCTTCCGTCCGTCCGTCACGTTTTCATGTCCAGAGTATTTCTTAGAAACTACTGACGAGAATTCAATGAAATTTCATGAGAAGCTTCATTACTAAAAGGAGGTGTGCACTTAACTAGGACGTCCTGGTTGAATGAATTTTCTCCGAGTTATGGGACTTTGAAGATTTCTGAAAGAAGCATTTAGTGCAAAATTCTTGTCCGGTCAAATTTCTACGCAACTTCTGGTCTGAGTTCAATCGAACTTTATAGGAAGCCTTATAACTAAGAGGAGGTTTGTACTGAACTAGGGCGTACCTCTTCAATGGTTTTTCTCAGAGTTATGAGACTTTGAAGATTGCTGAAATAAGCATTTAGTGCACAATTCTTGTTCGGTCTATTTAAATGCAACTATTGGCCAGATTTAAATGAAACATAATAGGAAGCTTCATTACCCAGTGGAGGTGTGCACTGAACCAAGTTGACTATATGACTATGATTATTGAAAAAATTAAAAATATACTTGTTGGATTTTGGAATAATTTCACAGCAAAATTGCATGGGTGGTTCTCTGCCAATTACTCAAATGATTTTGATTTTTTTTTTAAACATGGCCTTTTAACTTATAATGGCTTATTAGAGTCCGTTCCTCTCTGACACCACGTTAAAAAGCTAGTGGAGCGTTATTAACGGTTAAGTTAGCCTTCATTTGCACTGTAATGTAGACTGCAAGCGTGAATTGCATGTACTGTTTATACAGTAGAATGTTTAAAAAAATAATAAACACCAAACAACAATGTATGATCTTTTCGTGGTATTTCCACAAACTTGACACAAGTAGGCATCATACAATTGGTAATGTATGATGTTATATGTTCTGTATTTATGTTTTACAACTGTGGCACTTATATATATAACTGATGGTTAAGTAAGTGGAATGTGTATAACAAATTTAGAGAAGGAAGATTACTGAGTCTAAATAAAATGTAAATAGCACCATTGAATGACGATTCAAAAATGCTTAATATTGAATTTTGTTCTTAGTATTAGAGATAAAACTTGAAAATCAGCGACATGCATGTCTACGATTTTACGTAGTATAAATATTAGTATCAATATGACATTAGGGGTTGATTATGAAACTATATCTCAATATATTTTTTAGATGTGATTATGCCGTCAAGTTATTGTGTTATAAAACATAAGAAGCCAACGCAGAATTGGGTACTTTTGAAATGGTATATAAATAATGTCTTAGTGGTTGCACAATTGGCAATTTCCAAAATCTCATTGTGTTACAAAATCTACTAGAGTTAGACTTGAAAACAGTTAAATATTTCTATTTCTGTACGGAATTAACCAATATATCACATTTCCAGTCTACTAGCTTCCCTTTTTGACCTACAAAGTATATCAAATTAAACAAAATTTAGTAGATTAAAACAGTTCCACATTTCCACCATTATCCACCGTGTTTGGATTTGTCACAGAGACACATTTTCAACTTTACTGTCTCTGGATACTCGGTTGTCTAGTTTCCCGATACATACCTCATAACACATTTTATTCAAGGAGCATGCAAGTCTTAGAATGCCTTTTAGTTTTACTTTTTAATCTGTTTTCACATAGGTTATCAAACTGCACCTGCAACGGCAGAAGAGCAGCAATGCGGCATGGACGCCACCTTAGACGTGATGACACAAAATCAAAATTGTTCTCTTCACCGTCTTAAGTTTTTAAGTTCAGACCAATAAAAAAAACTCTAAAATTGTGCACAAGTTAACCAGCATATTATGTGTTTTTTGTCCTTCACCATCGTCGCGGTGTTTATATGCGTTTGATTGAATATCATCCGGAATAAAGGCGAAGGCCTACTCAAATTATATATTTGTAGACAAATAAACATTGCGCTAAACTTGTCAATAAGAGTGAGCCTGTACAAAAATTCTTTTATAATAAACACTGTCAAGGACTGCAAAAATGTGTATCTTCTCTAAACATCAATTGTACGAGCTGGAACTTAAATATAAATCACATTTGTGTGCCGCTTTGTAAATGACATTGACCTATTTTTAGAGCAATGCTGTCACTTTGAAGGTTTATCGATCTTTAACGTTGTATAACGTGGTTTATTGTTTGTTTATTCAAATAACAGATATTCCGAAAACAAACTGCTTGCATACTTGTGAAGATACAATATTGGGAACTTAATATTAACTTTGAAAATAAATACGTGAGTAATCGCACCCAATTATTCCAACATGCACAATTAAATGATGAGATGCCTTTTTCTGCACATTTACGATACTATGCAAGTAGTTATTAATAGCTAGCTGCACGAAACAGGACAGTACGTCGGTAATAAAGATATCTCTTGCTTGCCGGTATCATTGTTACACATATACCACGAGGTCATAGATTTAACTTACTTTACATCAGTAATGAGTGATTGTATGTGTCATTTGAATTATAGCCCGTTATGTTTTATCACTGTTAAATGATATTGCATACTAATTACAACAAACGTGCATTAGACTGTAAAAAAAAACTATTAAAAACAGAAGTTGTGTTATATACAAACAATGAGACATGAGTGTAAATAAGCTTCTCTCTCAGTATAACATTGTTTAAAAACTAATTAGCATGTTTATGTTTGCAAGTCATACATGTGTATATATATAGTTTCATATATGTATATGTGGCACCTAATGTTTAACAGCATCGTTAATTAGCTGTCGTTTATAAATGTATTCCTCTGCGATATACGAAAATACATACGTGATCACAAAATGATCTCACTGCATTGTTTTCTGAAAGACATATCCCGCTGGAGCAACATTGATAACAACGGTCTGATACAACCGCTATATCTGTTACATTTTAACTGCGTTAACAATAACAGCTGTCTTAATAAAGTAAGAAGAGGAATAAAATGTTGTCAGGTTTTAGTGGTATCTTTTTTGTTAATTTAGCGATTGCCTTTAAAAATGATGATTAAGGAAGTTACATCTAGTTTAACATAAATTTAAGATCGTGAACATTCCATAATCAAATAAGCATAATGTAATTGCCTCTTATTTTGTGCGATGCAATCTTCAATTCAAAAGATATAAACGCAGATGGAATGTGTCCGTGTCCCGAATATATTATCAGCAATGACGAACAGCTAGGTTTTTACCAAGCTGGATTGTATTTATTCAACAGTTCAGGGACGGTGCATTTATAAGTGCAGAGTAACAAAGAAACAACAGGTTTATCGCGTCTCGTATTTGTTAGCATATAAAATCAACAGGCTCAGTTTATGTTCTGCATGCTTGTTTGCAACACGAACAACAGCATTATTAAGGTGTGTATACAGAGTTAAAATAAAACATAAACATAAGTGTGTTACAATGAATCATTGCATTCAAAATATTACCACTTACACATCTTTAAAGCGACCCTACATTTGGAAGTATGTTTACATTTTGCATATAATGAACTTACAATGTTTTACAATAACTTCGTATTACAATATTTTTTGTTATTTTTCTATAATTTTAAGGTATCTGGCCGCTAGATCTTAACACCACACATTCATTTAAAATACGCCACATTTTATAGCAATAACATTCATTTGAGTGATTTGCCA
The DNA here is from genome assembly GCA_027627225.1 of Congeria kusceri. Taxonomy (NCBI): domain Eukaryota; kingdom Metazoa; phylum Mollusca; class Bivalvia; order Myida; family Dreissenidae; genus Congeria; species Congeria kusceri. The sequence goes on along the minus strand of CM051029.1, from coordinate 34,643,680 downwards.
CTTTTGTTAATAACAGCAAAGTAATGGTAATTTGTGAAAGTCGAAGCACTATATATTTAAAAACAGTTTAATCAATTCCACTGGGGGCTGACGCGTGTAACCAACAGTTCTTTTTTTCAAAGACAGCGCGCGTATGTTTTTATAAGGAAAATAAATTGTTAATAGTTTAATAGTTATCGAAGCAAAACTAATTCTTAGCACATGCTTATTATATACTGACATAATAATTACAGCAACAAAAACATAACAACATACCTTACTTTATCAATAATTAAACAGTATACGTATATGTCTAGCATACATAGGCTTAATTAGACTTACTAACATGGCTTAGAGCTATGCCATAACACAATTTTAAACAGAGTAAATTGCTGAATCATTGCAACATAGAATCTTATTGCTCTAAAATTTGAACTCCTTTGAGTGGATTTTTGTTTTCATACATTTTAACGATAAACGTACTTTCAAGATATGTCTAAATGTCCTTGACCTGAATACCAACACAATTGCCGAATATATATAATATAAGTTAAGACGAAGGGCAACACTGATATCAAAAAATTCATTATGCAAATATAAACCGTGTGTATATATACATACCAAGATCTTTAGAAGCCTAAATATTTTGGATGCAAATACTAGTAATTGAATTCCTTAACATATTACTGTACTTTGATTAGTAAATTGTAGAAGTTGACAAAACAAACTTCAGTCGAAAACGAAAGTGAAAATCTACTTCACAAACTATGCAATGTGACCTAGTCAAGTTAGCTGACATTTAATCTATGCGTATTTAGCATACAGCCTCGCTGTAATGTTCAATATTTACACAAGAATGATGCGACCTATTGCACCACTTTCCGAACATGATATAAATAGTGACAGCTCATTGCCACGTGGTTCATATCAAGTTATAAAAAAAATCTCAAGCACAGAACGTAAACAGTCTGTTTACCTCTCACTTCACTTATTATTGTACAATGTACCCGGCGAGGTAAAGAGCTTTTACCAAGATTACGAGGTAATTGTAGGCATGCAAATTCAAGCGGAGTATTATACGGACCCGGGGGGTGTATTCAGGTCAGACAAAAACCAACATTTGTCGGTGCAGTATACGTTTTAAACAAATACGAGTATACATATGTGATGATTACCGGCTCCATGATTTTTTATCGGTGACAACCGAAAAAAATTCACGTTTACATATACGAGTATATTATATGAACTTGTAATAAGGATATTACAAAGGACAGAACAGAAATAGCAAGAGACCGTCACTTTAAAAAATTATTTAGAAAGCAACAATTGTGTAGTGATCATCAATTAATTCATGCTATGCGGTGAATGAGTGGGGAATAACAGTGAATGATAGCCCGATCATTTCACTCCAGGTCGATTGAAATTATAACGTTTGATCATTTCACTCTTGGTTATATGGCACTACGTTTGACTTTGTTTTTATGTTTATTTTTTATAAGTATGTGAATACCCTAATCGTCAGTGTAAACATCGGCTTTTTTAAACAGCAGAAAAAAAAATAATCAAGCGAAAACGACGCAGTAAGTGAGGCACTATTTTCCCACCACAAAAGTGATCGACCATTTTTGAATCATAATGACGTCATATGACGTCATAATGCACAAAACCTTTTACGCTTCAGCATATCTCTCGTGTTGTTTTTTTATTTATCGTTCAAAAGCATGTTATAAAAAAAATTGTTTAATTACAGTGTAAGATCGTATTTTATTTCATTCGTGGTCATAGAAACTAAATATTTTTACTCGTGGCTGCGCCACTAATGAAAATATTGTTTCTATGACCACTCATGAATAAAATACGATCTTTCACTGCATTAAACAAATATCCTTTATTTATTTGTAATAAAAGCATAGGCTATGCAATTTTCTTATACAGCAGTGTTTGAAATGTCACATTATGTCGAAATTGAAATAACAGTAAATGTCTTGGTAATGTCGAATACATTCACAATGATTCTTCCAATATTGTTCATGCGCTGTTATATTTTCTTCTTATGTTAACAAGATAATTGCTTTAATGAAGTAAACGTGGCATTTGAAGGTATTGTCAATATTGCCTATCTTTCAAGTAGGTATATAATGAGCAGAAAATGTGTTGTATGCACTAGAATGATTGACACGTCCCGGGTGTGATACGGCCACAAACAAGTGGTCATACAGATCAAGGTTGTACACAGCATCAATAATACAGTTTGATTGTCGTCCTCCTCTAGTGACATTATTGTTTCGCAGAGCATTATAAGTCCTCCCTACGTGTGAGATAAAATGTAAAGTTAAAACATTGCAATTACACTTACAATCACTCTAAATGCGTTAAAACCATTGCACTAGTAACGCGACAATAGATAAAAACAAATTAAAAAGCATTGCACAAATTCAATTAAAGTTATTATCATACTGTCCATTGGTTTTGTGCCATTAATTCCCACTGCCTGCACGTAGGGTAACTGTACTTTGTGCGAGTCACACATCTGATAGACCGCCTCTGTCACAACTTAAAATAAATACGTGTCTTATTATAATTTATATGAACATTAATTGAACTTATAAATACACATATTATAATAATGACATTTCTTATAGAAGACTTATTACGTTTGTATCTAAGTTACGACTTCCATTTTTATTCACAAATTTAAATCGTCCACGAAGATAAATACAGATTTAAAATAATTTCATGTAAATGTAATTTATGTCAAACATGATTCTAGAACAATATGTTAACTCGTGTAACTCACAATATCTTTTACGGCTGAAGAATTCGTCTTTCGTTTGCTGTAAGTTACAAACATAACCATGAGTAAAATGTTTGAATGGTTTCTAAAATGCATATTACACTATTACAACAGGCTGAGACTGGAATGCCGATGATCAACTGTAAACGTGTAATATAATTTTATAATTATTTAAAATTAATATAACTGGGTTTTTGTAATTTACACATGTATTACCTAAGTTCTGAATGTAAACAAGAAAGATTTTAATTCAATGTGTAAATGTATATAGGTAAAGCGCATAACTGTATTAGCGTGTGTTATATGAAATTTTTGAATAAGTCAATATAAACACATCAAGAAGTTTTACAGCAACAACATATATGTATATACTGTAGTTTATTCATATACCTTTTGTATTGCCAATTTGAAAATGGTGTCCGTCTCTCCACAGCATTGTGAGCTGGTGGACGTTCGGAGCTTTGCAACTTGACCGGAAATATGCTCGTTGTCGTACTGCGGCATGAGGTCCTCACAATCCGTGCACAGTTTGGACGACTTAGGCTCAATGTTGGCACTCCGTATTCTTGACCAAGTGATGGTAATGACCAAGAATGCCACGAACTGCACAAGATTGACCGTAATAAAGCAATAACTCATGTTGTTGACTAGCTGCAATGACAACAAATAAAAATGGGCGAGTGCCGACAGAACGCTGCCCCAAAACGTACTAAAAATTAGTAAATTACATGGAAAATCGGCAGTCGCCGTCCAGCCATCTCGGGCCCCGTAAAGATGCCACTCTCTCTCAGCACCAATCTAGTCGTTCTAATATACTGACGCTGTATACACATCAAAGCGGTTTACGCACCTAAGGTTTTCGCTATTTCGCTATTACGTCACACTGGACACAACTCAAAATTTTCAAATTTTAATGTGCTACACAAATATACTTATTTCAGTTGCCACTTTAGCAAAGTGGCATGCATTGCACATTTAAAAAATGCGTGTCGTTTGCGACACTGAATTTTATGCATAGCAAAATGTTTCTCAAATATGTTGAAAACGCGATAGTATTAGAATTGTATATCAAAACGAGTATTGCTTCACGCTGGGAACTATAAGACAAGGGTCTCCTCTGGAACTGGCTGGGCGTCTCCTGTATCTTGCACTATCCGCCGTAACCCAACTAAATTTGCCTAGGTCATAAATAGAACGGGTGTCGTCCGATTTTAACGAACTGTAAAGCGTCGTCAATTTATGGAATCTAACAGGCGCCGCGCGATGTATACATTTTTTGCCTCGCGTGCTCACAAACTCAAGTGAACGCCGGACGGTTTTCGCTGACTGACATGGGGAACAAGCAGTTTGAGCAATGGGCGGAGACCGGCCGTTGACCGGACGACGCCCGTTGATGAATATGTTAATCGGACGTTCGCCGCGGAGTAGTAGTAGTAGTAGTAGTAGTAGTAGTAGTAGTAGTAGTAGTAGTCGTAGTAGTAGTAGTTGTTGTTGTTGTTGTTGTTGTTGTTGTTGTTGTTGTGTAGTAGTAGTAGTGAGGGTGGTAGTAGTAGTAGTGGTACTTATAGCAGTAGTAGTTGTTGTAGTAGTAGAAGTTGTAGTAGTAGTAGTAGTAGTAGTAGTAGTAGTAGTAGTAGTAGTAGTAGTAGTAGTAGTAGTAGTAGTACTACTACTAGTAGTAGTAGTAGTAGTTGTTCTTGTTGTTGTTGTTATTGTTGTTGTGGTAGTGGTAGTGGTAGTGGTAATGGTATGAAACAAAGAACGTCAAATAAAAGCACAAACAGGAAAGTTCCGTAGCGCTTGTAGTAATTAGCTTAGCTTTGTAGTTTTGGAATGCCTAAGCCGCCGCTTTGTCCTTCCGCCCGTTCGTCCTTCCCTCCGTCCGTCCCGTTTTCATATCCGGAGTATTTCTCAGAAACTACTGACCAGAATTAAACGAAATTCCATGGGAAGCCTAATTACTAAGAGGAGGTGTATTATTAACTAAGACTTCCTGCTTCAATGAATTTTCTCAGAGTAATGGGACTTTGAAGATTTCTGAAATAAGCATTTAGTGCACAATTCTTGTCCGGTCTATTTCTACGCAACTACTTGTCTGATTTCAATGAAACTTTATAGGAAGCTTCATAACTAAGAGGAGGTGTGCACTGAACTAGGGCGTTTATCTTCAATGATGTTTCTTAGAGTTATGGGATTTTGAAGATTTCTGAAATAAACATTTAGTGCACAATTCTTGTCCGGTCTAGTTAAATCCAACTACTGGCCAGAATTAAATGAAACATTACAGGAAGCAGAGGAGCTGTGCACAGAACCAGGTTTACTGTATGACTATAACTATTAAAAACTTTGAAAATCTACTTGTCAGAAACAACTGGTTGGATTGTGAAATTATTTCACAGCAATATTGTTTGGGTGGTTCTCTACCAATTACGCAGATGATGTTGATTCGTAAAAAAATCATGGCCTTTATATAACTGATGTTAAGTAAAGTGGAATGTGTATAACAAATTATATGAAACGAAGATTACTTAGTCTAAATAAAATGTAAATAGCAGCATTGAATGACGATAAAACAATGCTTAATAATGAGTTTTCGTCTTAGTAGTATAGAAAAAGTTTGAAAATCAGCACATGCATGTCTAAGATTTTACGTAGTATAATTATTATTATCAATAGGTCATTAGTGATTGATTATGAAGCTATATTTCAATAGATTAGATATCAAAATGCCCTAAACCTATAGTGAAACTTTATAAACTAGCGCAATTAGGTACTTTTTAAATGGTATGTAAAAAATGTGTTAATTGCACAAATGGAAATTTTCCAAAATCTCATTGTGTTTCAAAATCTACTGGAGTCTGTTAACTTGGCAGTTTAAAGGATTTGAAACCAGTTGAATGTTTCTTTTTCTGAACGTCATTAACAGCCTAATAGCTTCCCTTGTTGACCTACAAAGTGCATCAAATTAAAAATAATTTAGTGGATCAAACCAGTTCTACAATGTGAAGGGCAGCATTATCCCCCCTATGTTTATATTTTTCAACTTTATTGACTCTGGATACTCGATTATGTTTGAAACCGCGTCTGGTTTCCCGATATATACCATAGCACAGTTTATGGACGGAGCATTCAAGTCCTAAAATGATTTTCTGTTCTGTGTCCACATAGGTAATGAAACTGCACCTGCAACGGCAGAAGAGTAGCAATGCGGCATGAACGCCACCTTGGACGTTATGACACACAATCAAACTTTTCTCTTTTTACTGTCTTCAGTTTTGGAGTTGCGACAAATAAGAAACTCTAAAATTTGGAACATGTTTACCAGTATATCATGGGGTTTTTTGCGTCCTTCACCATCGTGGCGGTGTTTGCATACGTTTGATTGAATAATTTCCGGAAGAAAGGCGAAGGCCGCCTCAAATTACAGATAAAGGTTTGGTGAAAATAAACAATGCTCAATACGTGCCGATAAGAGTGTGCCTTTACAAAATGTCATTTAAAATTAAGAAACGCTGTCAGAGTCTGAAAATTATATTTTTTTCTTAATTAGAAAATGATCAATTGTATATAGATTTTAACTTAAACTTAAATACAAACCACATTTACACAGATACCACGCGGTCATGGATTTCACTGACTTTATACATCAGTTAAGAGTGGTTTTATGTACCATTTACATGATAGCAAGTTATGTGTTATCACTGTTCATTGATATTGCATACTAATTAAGGCAAATGTGCATTAGACTTTATTGAAAAAAATAACCAATTAAAAACAGAAGTTTGGTTTGGTAATGTACAAACAATGAGACACGTGTGTAATTAATTTTCTTTCTCCACATACCATAATTTAATAAAATAATTATCATGCTGATGTTTGCCAGTCATAAATGTTTTTATGTGTTTATAATATATAGTTTTATTCAAGTATGTGGCATCCGATGTTAAACATAATCGTTAATTAGCTTGAGTTTTTTTATTGTTTATTCTGTATTCCTCTGCGAAATACGAAAAGGCGTGCTTGATCACGAAATGATCTCACTGTATTGTTTTTTTAGAGAGATTTTGACTGTATTGTACCCTGTAAAACACATCCCGTTTTTGCCCGTCAATTGCCCGTCGGGTCGTTTGAATACATTGATATTAAACAATGAAGACATTGATATTAAACAATGGTTCGATGCGCTATATCTGCTATATATAAACCGTGTTAACAATAGCAGCTGTATAGATTAGTATATCATCAAACATTTGTAATTGCCTCTGATCATTTGGTCAAATTGTAAATTCAATTCAGCCATATTAGTTGTCTCAAAACATTGCTGTCCATGAGTAACATAAACACGTGTGTTTGCAATGCAAGCTTCAACTCAAAATAAAACACAGATGGGATATGTCCTTGCCGTGAATATATATTATCAACACAATAACAGGGATATAATCAATAACGAATAGTTGGGGCTTTGCCAAGTTGGCTTTTATCAATAGTTCAGGGACAGTGCATTTAGTTTTCACGCACTGAGTAACAGGTATATAGGTTTACAATATATTGCATCTCGTATTTGTTAGCATATAATATGAACAGGCTCAGTTTATGTTCTACTTGTTTGCAACATAAACGACATAAGTGTATAAAGTTTTGTACCGTTGGTATTATAGGGACTTGTTTACATATTGGCAAATTGACAATTAACAAAAAAAATCAAAGATTCCAAAAAGAATTATATACAAACAAGGGAAATAATACTGGTGACTAATAAATATATTGGAAATATCGTTTCGTTTATGGATAATCAATTGAAATGAATAAAATTGTATAGCGTTTGTAAAGTTTTTCATCAGTATCTTTTGAAAACACGTATATCACTTACTCAGCGTTAAAATAACACAATAAACTGTATAATTACAAAGGGCCGAGTGGTTAGCGCATCAGATTTTTGATCGCAAAGGTCCCGGGTTCTAGTTCCGGCGAAGGCAAAAAATTGTCTTTACCTTTTTTCTGAGTATAATTTTGTTATATAATGTTCCAGATACTGTAGTTTTTGTAGTAAAGACATTTGATAACATTAAAAAAAATACGAAAAATTCGTGAACAAGTCCCTTTAACGTAGCTTGGTATTATTGGAATGCCTTAGGTTTTCGTTTTGTTTCGTTGCTGTTGAAATCTCATCGGCCTTTTAGCAGATGTGTGTGCTCACACTGTAGAAGTCGGTTGGATTTGTTTATGTTAGTTGACATTTAATCGATGCGATGTTAACATTAGTTAGCGTACAGCCGCACTGTAATGTTCAATATTTACACAAGAATGATGCGACCTATTGCACCACTTTCCGAACATGATATAAATAGTTGACAGCTTATTGCATATGGCCCATTGCCACGTGGTTCATATCAAGTTATAAAAAAAATTCAAGCACAGAACGTAAACAGTCTGTTTACCTATCACTTAACTTAATATTGTACAATGTACCCGGGGAGGTAAAGATGTTTTACCAAGATTACGAGGCAATTGTAGGCATGCAAATTCAAGCGGAGTATTATACGGACGCGGGTATGTATTCAGGTCAGACAAAAACCAACATCTTTCGGTGCAGTATAAGTTTTAAACAAATACGAGTATACATATGTGATGATTACCGGCTCCATGATTTTTTATCGGTGACAACCGAAAAAAATTCACGTTTACATATACGAGTATATTATATGAACTTGTAATAAGGATATTACAAAGGACAGAACAGAAATAGCAAGAGACCGTCACTTTAAAAAATTAGTTAGAAAGCAACAATTGTGTAGTGATCATAAATTAATTCATGCTATGCGGTGAATGAGTGGGGAATACCAGTGAATGATAGCCCGATCATTTCACTCGAGGTCGAGTGAAATTATAACGTTTGATAATTTCACTCTTGGTTATATGGCACTACGTTTGACTTTGTTTTTATGTTTATTTTTAATAAGTATGTGAATACCCTAATCGTCAGTGTAAACATCGGCTTTTTTGAACAACAGAAAAAACATAAAACAATGCAATACACATATAATCAAGCGAAAACGACGCAGTAAGTGCGGCACTATTTTCCCACCACAAAAGTGATCGACAATTTTTGAATCATAATGACGTCATATGACGTCATTTTGCACAAAACTTGTGACGCTTCAGCATATCTCGCGTGTTGTTTTTTATTTATCGTTCAAAAGGATGTTATAAAAAAATTTGTTTAATTACAGTGTAAGATCGTATTTTATTTCATTCGTGGTCATAGAAACTAAATATATTTACTCGTGGCTGCGCCACTAATGAAAATATTGTTTCTATGACCACTCATGAAATAAAATACGATCTTTCACTGCATTAAACAAATATCCTTTATTTATTTGTAATAAAAGCATAGGCTATGCAATTTTCTTATACAGCAGTGTTTGAAATGTCACATTATGTCAAAATTGAAATAACAGTAAATGTCTTGGTAATATCGAATACATTCACAATGATTCTTCCAATATTGTTCATGCGCTGTTATATTTTCTTCTTATGTTAACAAGATAAGTGCTTTAATGAACTAAACGTGGCATTTGAAGGTATTGTCAATATTGCCTATCTTTCAAGTAGGTATATAATGAGCAGAAAATATGTTGTATGCACTAGAATGATTGACACGTCCCGGGTGTGATACGGCCACAAACGAGTGGTCATACAGATCAAGGTTGAACACAGCATCAATAATACTGTTTGATTGTCGTCCTTCCTCTAGTGACATTATTGTTTCGCAGAGCATTATAAGTCCTCCGTACGTGTGAGATAAAACGTAAAGAAAATGGCTGAAAGGTTGACTATTGAGACTCGATTCCTCTGATGTAATAGCTAATTTGCTGGATACACGATATAGGCCCGCTATTCGTATAAAGATTTCCCCATCGAAAGGCAAATGTGTTATGTCCTGCATACTTGGCCCCTCCATCGTCATTCCGTGTTCATTCCACAATAACTTTGTAAATTCTGTTAGCAAACAAACATGATTGTGAGGAAACAATGTTAAAACATTGCAAATACACTTACAATCATTCTAAATGCGTTAAAACCATTGCACTAGTATCGCGACAATAGAAAAAAAAAAGCATTGCACAAATTCAATTAAAGTTATTATCATACCGTCCATTGGTTTGGTGCCATTAATTCCCACTGCCTGCACGTAGGGTAACTGTACTTTGTGCGAGTCACATATCTGATAGACCGCCTCTGTCACCACTTAAAATAAATACATGTCTTATTATAATTTATATGAACATTAATTGAACTTATAAATACACATATTATAATCATGACATTTCTTATTGAATACTTATTTCGTTTGTATCTAAGTTACGACTTCCATTTTTATTCACAAATTTAAATCGTCCACGTAGATAAATACAGATTTAAAATAAGTTCATGTAAATTAATTTATGTCAAACATGATTCTAGAACAATATGTTAACTTGTGTAACTCACAATATCTTTTACGGCTGAAGAATTCGTCTTTCGTTTGCTGTAAGTTACAAACATAAGCATCAGTAAAATGTTTGAATGGTTTCTAAAATGCATATTACACTATTACAACAGGCTGAGACTTGAATGCCGATGATCAACTGTACACGTGTAATCTAATGTTATAATTATTGAAAATTAATATAACTGCGTTTTTTTTTAATTTACACATGTATTACTTAAGTTCTGAATGTAAACAAGAAAGATTTTAATTCAATGTGTAAATGTATATAGGTAAAGCGCATAACTGTATAAGCGTGTGTTATATGAAATTTATGAATAAGTCAATATAAACACATCAAGAAGTTTTACAGCAACAACATATATGTATATACTGTAGTTTATTCATATACCTTTTGTATTGCCAATTTGAAAATGGTGTCCGTTTCTCCACAACATTGTGAGCTGGTAGACGTTCGGAGCTTTGCAACTTGACCGGAAATATGCTCGTTGTCGTACTGCGGTATGAGGTCCTCACAATCCGTGCACAGTTTGGACGCCTTAGGCTCAATGTTGGCACTCCGTATTCTTGACCAAGTGATGGTAATGACCAAGAATGCCACGGACTGCACAACAGTGACCGTAATCAAGCAATAACTCATGTTGATGACTAGCTGCAATGACAACAAATAAAAATGGGCAAGTGCCGACAGAACGCTGCCACAAAACGTACTAAAAATTAGTTAATTACATGGAAAATCGGCAGTCGCCGTCCAGCCATCTCTGGCCCCGTAAAGATGCCACTCTCTCTCAACACTGGGCACACCTCAGTATTTTCAAATTTTAATGTGCTACACAAATATACTTATTTCAGTTGCCACTTTGGTAAAGTGGCATGCATTGCACATTTAAAAAATGCGTGTCGTTTGCGACACTGAGTGTTGTGCATATCAAAATGTTTCTCAAATATGTTGAAAATGCGATAGTATTACAATTGTATATCAAAACGAGTATTGCTTCACGCTGGGAACTATAAGACAAGGGTTTCCTCTCGAACTGGCTGGGCGTATCCTGTATCTTGCACTATCCGCCGTAACCCAACTAAACTAGGTCATAAATATAACGGGTGTCGTCCGATTTTAACGAACTGTAAAGCGTCGTCAATTTATGGAATCTAACAGGCGCCGCGCGATAACTATTTTTTGCCTCGCCTGGTCATAACCTCAAGTAAGCGCCGGACGGTTTTCGCTGACTGACATGGGGAACAAGCAGTTTGAGCAACGGGCGGAAACCGGCCGTTGACCGGACGACGCCCGTTGCTGAATATGTTAATCGGACGTTCGCCGCGGAGGATTGTAAAGGACTGCAACTGAAATGTATTGGAAAAGTTATCAAGTTAACGTTAGACAACCGGCTGCCGCCCGACAAAACGGGGGCCGCACGGTGCCTGTATAGGCACCGCCCGATACCTTGACGATAACTATACATCGGTCGGTGCCTTTCCGGGCGACTGCCGGCGCCAGGAAGGTGCCTGCACGGTCGCCGTTTAAAGTAAAAAAATCGTACGGCTACAGCCCGATCAACAAAAATGCCGTCCGGCGATCGGACGGTGCCCGGTAGACGTGTTTTCGAACTCCATGACCCTGAAAGAAACCGCCCGGTCGACGTTAAATTTTAAGCATTCCTTAACTTAGAATGACACCGTCCGATGGGCAAAATTTTCCGCTGCCACTACCCTATTTCAACTGCTGCCTGTCAGGCATCGTCCGATTTTGCCAGATTTGGGGTAAAACAGACGGCGTCCGGCGGCAGTTCCTAATTTGTGACAGGGGCATAACAACGCCTGCTACTCGGCACGATAAATACTGACAGTCATTTAATAATGAGCAGTTTTAAATAACTTATAAAACAGTAAATTTTTGGTGAGCAGCAAATTTTGTTCATTTTAATACCTACTGAAATTAGTGTATTTGTAACCAAAATAATAAATACGAAACTAGTTCATCAAATCATTCCTCTCTTTGATTTTAAAAGTGAATTCGACCAGTGTAATTGTACTTTATTTAAATGAAACATTTTTAATGGATCTTTTACTTTTAAACACTCAACCTTACCTTCATTGTTGACGCCGAACTCTACAATGACCCAATGACTTAATGGGAGCAATCCAGGCCTCACGACTACGAACATTTTTAAGCTTAATCTTAAATATGAAACCAATCGAAATCAACGCTCAACTGTTACACGCATTCTCATTGGTCAGTATTTTTAATTGAGACTAAGTTTGATATAGAGAACTTTCGTAGTCATTGGGCCAGCCGTTTTATTTACGTGTTTTTATTTTAAGAAAATCTAGGACTTTTGCACGCTGTAAAACTATATATGTCGGTCAATAAAGCGGTTTTCAGAGTACGGCCCGGGAGATGTGTTCATTTCAGGACAACCTCAAATCGACGCAGTTTAACCTACTGCTAATTTAAGGCTTTTTTGCAAACAGGGTAATTCGACAAGTTATTAATCATTGATACAAATCGTTGATACAAACACCACATAATAAAGTAATATCATTTAAGGGCCATCGTAATATTCTGTAGTTAACTGATGTATTTTTATACCTGCATATCTATAACCATCAACTACACATGTATATTAATATGAAACTTGTGTGGTAGCAGTACATGTATCTCTAAGTAATATTTTGACAAACAGCTGTTTGATGCTTGAAACCATAAATCCTGACAAAAAGCAATATTTCAATTAATATTAAAAGCTGTGTGAGTACTAGAACATAAAAAGAATATTGTTAGTATTCCAGTAAACATTCATCTTCAGAACGGCTGGGTATTTTCCACATGTGTGTGAGAATGTTTGTCGACTGCTTGATTGCGGCTTACTTCTGTTCGACTGCTATTCGACAGTACACGATTCAACACAAGACCAGAGTGACTTACGACTCTTTCACGACCTTAACCCGACAACTATCCCGATCTCCAACCCCGATCATCCCGACCCTTTATCGACTGCTACGTGATCGATACACGAGCAACTCGATATCTTTCAGGGCAGGTCAACAGTCATCAGTACAATGGTTGTTGGGAAAAAATTATTTTAATATTTAAAATGATAGGCTTGTCAGCATTCATTTCATCCGAGAAGCTGGTATGTGTCATTTTCAGCATCATCATTTTATCCATCATGGAGGTAAAAAGGGTTGCAGTTGGGATTTGAGCTGTTTACAAATGTAATGTAGGTAGCAATTATTACTGCATCGAGAACGTGGAATATAAACATGAACCAATTAAGTTTTTTTTTGGTTACTAATAAAACGTACACGATAGTTTCCCGATCTTACCCGACATCTACTTGACCAAAACCCATCTCCGCTTTCTATGCTTTCTCCCAGAAGAATGAGTTTTAGATTCCACGTCGACTTGTTTACATGTCAAAAACACTTGAGTAGCAAGCCGACATAGGTACACCAAACCGACTATTTCTCACAAGCGAGCTTAACCAGTTTCCGGGCTTAATCGGGCTTGATTGGGATCATGGAGTTGATCTGATAGGCATTGAGAACGTGGCTTAAAAAAACAATGTCATTTAAGCGAGGTTTAAAAAATGGACTCTTATACAAGTGTGGGAGGGGCGTACGCCAATTACGTGCCCTCTCTAATGCGCCTATGCTTTATATTGACACAACTACCTATGAGCAAGATTTTCATCACCACGCCAAAGTTATGAACTACGTTATAATATGCTTGTGCCACTGGGTTGGTTTGCTTTTTTATTTCAACGGGTAGACGACAGTATCAGAAATCCCGGGCAAATTACTTTTCGTTTGCAGTATCTACTAAAATGATGCACAAAGGTTGTACATGAAGTTGACTGAATAAATTTGCTTGATAAATTCAACATGCATGTTAGTACTCTCCTATAAGTATTTGGTAATATAAGATAAGTACTGTTCAACTGTACTGAAATTTTATGATGAACAATTCAAAGGTAGTAAGAGACTAGTTATTTTTACATCATCAGCAATTATTCGTAATATGCCTCTTTTTCGATGAAATACATGTTGAAAATAATTGATTTGTAAAGTTTATTTCTTTTCGTACAGAATATTCAAGACATGACTTTTCACTTTGGTCTATGGACCATCCTAACTGTACGTCATTGAAATAAGTATTTGCAATATGGAACTGTTGACAGTAAAATCCTGCATTACATTTATTGAAGGCAATATTTAAAATGAGCCCATATCGGTTGTTCACATGCAGCTAATTGATTGGCGTAAAATTGCGCTTAAACAGGTAGGACTAATACTAACATGAGCATACGTAATTTGATATTTAGGTCATCTCTCCAAGGTTTGTACGCTGTGAAACTGATATGCTGCTTTTTTATGACGCGCTTCGTCATTCAATGTCCACAATTACGGCCCGGGAGATTTATTTAGGTCAGGACAACCTCAAGTCTACGCAGCTCAATGTAGTACTAATTTAAAGGGACCATATCTACAACAATTTACTTTTTTCATTTTGGGCTTATTAATGATATTATATGACCATTAAACCAATATTTAAACAATAAAACGTAAAAGAATTAATTAACAAACATCAAGTTAAATTCTAACCGTACCTTCATTGTTAACTCCCATCTAGAAATGAACATTGTAAAATTTTCATAAATGAAAAGTAGGTTATGTATTTTTAGCACACATGCATAGTGAAAAACGATCGTTATCAGTTTAATTACCGGGCACACTCTGTGGAAGACAAAAGATAGTGATCTTTTTAATCGGTCGAATTTTTTGAAGAAATACTTTAGTACACAACTTTTATTAACCTTAAAAAAACTCAAGATGCTGAATATTTTTTAAATTAAAATTAACACAAATGCACAGTTTGAATATTTTGTAATCGAAATTTAAATATTATCATTATTATCGGGAACATTTATTAGACGCTGACCAATATAGCCATAGGGCGCAAAGACCTATACAAACAAATTTATCAACCAAAAGCAAAACTAAATATAAAATGTACATTACAAAATGAAATGCTATTTTTATCTAATCAATTTCGTACATTTCATAATAAAGTAAAACAATGTTTTCAATGTAGACAAAAACAAAACTCACCAGGTGGGAATATTACTGAAGCCCTAAATGTGTGACTTGCTTCCACTCAGTGAACTACCCTAATGCAAGCATGGTTAGTAGTTTATAATAGAAATTAATAGATGTATTTATCCTAACCAATGAAACCTTGCATCAGACAAATTACAATGACAATGACAATGATTGGACGATAGGTGATCTTTCAATTACCCTTAGAGTTACCGCCTACTATTATTGCATTGAATAACGGGCATACCATACATGCTTGTGCTTGTGTAAGGTATGTTGACAAGTAAGTGTCCTTGAAATTGATATAGAAGTTCGTTTGTTGCAGGCAAGTTTTGGATTTCATTATCACCAACGCCATAAAATGGCAAAAAATGTTTAACACATGTTTTGAAAAGTCTTAGGTGGTTGGTGTGGGTTAATAAAATAACAATATTCACTCTAGCAATGCACAATTTGCCTGAAACAAAGAAAGTCAAATAAAAGCACAAACAGGAAAGTTCTGTAGTGTTTGTATTAATAAGCTTCTCTTGGTAGTTTTGGAATGCCTAAGGTGTTCGTTTTGTTTTGTTTGAGTATTTCTCATCGGCGTTTTAGTAAATAGTAAACACCCACAGAGTTTTTACTGGTTGGTCTCACTGTAGAGTCGATTATTGATAGGCTCCTATTTACTCCGAAGAAGAAACATTTCTGAAGTAGTATTCACTTCACACTTACATACTCAAATAACAGGCCGATTTAAAAAAGCAGAGTTTTTTTCTCAAACCCGGGCAATATTGACTGAAAATCCTTTTTTACTGCGTTGGCATTTCACAATTTTCCGTTGCATATGCATGTCACAGTCTTACATCTCAACGTGTCGTTTCCTTACCATTCAAAAAATATATGTCATATTTCACAGTGTAAGATACATTTGCCAATTAATTTGTATATTTACTATACTGTTTAAGATTTGTAGTAAAGTTTTGGGTGAAGAATGCATTAAACGATGGCTTATAATTATGATCCGTATCAATTGTTTACGATAGTTTGTACCATAGACCGAGTTAATTAAATAATAATAACTAGATCACGCCAGTACTAAGAATTCGTAAATAAGATAATAACTTTAGCTTTACATTGCAATTATGTTTTCCACGTAACCTGTATCAATGGATAATTCATGGAAATGGTAAATGACATCAACGAAATCATGAGATAGTTTGTTGAAAGAGTACGCGTGAAGAGATTTATCATATTTCCTACATCAAATTTTATATTTGTATTAAAACTAAAAAAGAGAGAGAACATGCCACTAAACTTAACATAACATTCCCCCACGAACTAATATTGATAACAGAACTTCAACATTTGTTAAATTTATAAACCAATGATTGATCTTCAACATTTCACAAATTAACCAATGACTGAACACCGGCGTTTCTTAAGCTTATCATATCTCCATCACTTCGACATTTCTTTAACAATGCCGCTGTCTCTGACCTTTAAACGCCAAAAATGTTGCGTGAACTTTGAACATTCTCTTGTGGCACCTTATAAATTTGATCATAGGGAGAGGTTGTTTATCGACCCGATTAGCTGAGCACTCTCCCTGTAAGCGAGAGGTTTCCAGATCGAGTCCCTAACTGGCTGCACAGTGACTGGCTTTCTCGCACAGTGACACTATCTCTCAATCTAGTGTACGATCCTGGCTCAAATTCTTCATTTCCCCATTACGCAGATTGAACTGAAAATTAACTGAAACTTAAATTTACATTTCTCGACCGCTAAATCTGATGCGTGGACATTCACATTTCTCAGACATTCACACAGAACTATTATATAAATATTCATTATAAATTGCCGATTAAAAACATGCATTTTAAAGCGACAACTGTAATCTTTTTAATACTTATTTTCAATTTATAATAAATATATAATTTATATTCATATTGGCTAAAACATTGATTTCATGATCAATAAACGGACATGCGCACATTTATGACCCTATAGTATGGGACCGGTCGCTCTTCCTAATTCAATAACGATTTCGTAAAACGTGTAAACTGTTCTATTTTCACTTAATATTCTTTTGGCACTTATTTGATCGTTTTGCAGTGATTTTAGTTAACGTATAAGAATATTAGAGAACTTGATATTTCAATTCAGTGTAAGAGTTGGTTTTATTTGTAAATGTATATTGTATGTTCACCCAGAGGTTTTAAGTTTAAGTTGTTTCCTTGTTTACACATTTGTCATTGTAGTACAGTAAATAAATTATCGGGACGAACAGTAAAAGTTGTAGTTACGTGGTAAAATTGTATTAAAGCATTTGTGTACAATGTTTATATTGATTTAAATGAGTGAAATGACATGATTTAAATTTCATTTTCGTTTGATAAATCAGTACTTGCAGTAGATTTATAAGACTGTATAGTAAGCAGCAACAGCATTAATTCGGATAAATATCTCAAATGAACACAAATCCAAGTATGCGGTTATGGTCTAAGTTTGTCACGTATTGTAAATATCTTACCACTTATTCTCACAGGTGTTAGTGTGTATTCTACTTTAGTAAATGATCCTGAATATTGTATGTTCACCCAGAGGTTTTAAGTTTAAGTTGTTTCCCTTGTTTACACATTTGTCATTGTAGTACAGTAAATAAATTATCGGGACGAACAGTAAAAGTTGTAGTTACGTGGTAAAATTGTATTAAAGCATTTGTGTACAATGTTTATATTGATTTAAATGAGTGAAATGACAAGATTTAAATTTCATTTTCGTTTGATAAATCAGTACTTGCAGTAGATTTATAAGACTGTATAGTAAGCAGCAACAGCATTAATTCGGATAAATATCTCAAATGAACACAAATCCAAGTATGCGGTTATGGTCTAAGTTTGTCACGTATTGTAAATATCTTACCACTTATTCTCACAGGTCTTAGTGTGTATTCTACTTTAGTAAATGATCCTGAATGGTTAACAGTCAAGTATATGCATATGCAGAATGTCTATTTTATAGTATGACTTATCAATTATTAATTAATCTGAACCCAGTACTTCTAAAGAGATTGTATTTAGAAATCTGGAAGCTTGAATAGTTTTAGTTTTAGTTTAGTTTATTATACATACTTTAGGCATTATGCCCATGGGTATACATTGATACACATTCTACACACAAATAATAATTACAATGCAATTGTCAATAGCTTACAGGTGCAAATTATTTTAAATTAAAATACATACATACATAAACAGAGTGTCTTTAAATTGTTGTATACACGTTACAATAATTTCTATTTAGTAATATTAATTTACAATGAATAAACGTAACATATAATTATACATGTATTTATTTATTTTGGAGAAAAACTCAATCGTAGTATAATTGGGTTCTCAATTGGAAGGCCTTAAAAATATAAGTTGCGAGCCGTCTAACTGTTGTTTCATTTGTCGATTTCATTAAGTCGATATATTTCATAATATTTGTAATTTTCCAATAGTATTTGTCTATATACTGTTTACGTAAATTTATAAATAACGGACATATTAACAAAAAGTGGAATTCGTCCTCATGTAGATTACAGTTTTTGCATTTCCTGTCGTTGTAGGGTATTCTATTCGGCTTATGCCATCAACCTGACTCTACTTCTAATCGATGAGCTGAAACTCTAAAACGTGTTAAGGCAATTCTGAACTTCGTAATGTTAACAAATTTAAAATATGACTGAATTTCTAACTTTCCGAACAAACTATAATGTGTACCTCTAGTTGTGTTTACAAGCTCTGCAGACCAATTTTGTATGTACATATCTGAAATTCTTTGTTTAACATGTGACATGAAAACATCAACATCACCAACACCCTGAAAGTACCATACTTCACTAAAGCCTAGGCTATCTAATACATTTTTTAACAATTTTACCCAAGACCCTTTTTCTGGGTATAGTTCAAAATCATTTAATAACATCTTATAAACGTCTTTGACATATTTAACATCATCACACTGTATAATTTTTATCCAATATTTTATAACTTTAACATATCGATAAAAAATAAGCGGCCTTCTACCGAGCTCCCCGTATATAAAATTATTTTGTGTCTGTTGTCTTACTCCTAACAGATTTTTACAGAAGCGTAAATGTATTCTTTCTATGCACTTATTATTATTTAAACCCCATACTTCACCTCCATAATTTAGAATAGGTTCAATGAGTTTGTCAAATAAATCTAAGCAATGACTAACTGAAATGTCTGGAAACTGGATGAGATTAGCTTTTAGCTTATAAATTGCCTTAAGGGCCTGACCTGCTAATGCTTCATATGTAGCTGAAAAGGATCCACCTGTAGTAAACACTATCCCGAGGTATGTAAATTTGTTCACAATTTCAACCTCCTTTCCCTGATATAAAAACTTAAAAGTTCGTTTATTTTGCCCGCCTTTTTTGAATATCATTATTTTTGTTTTATTAATATTAACAGAAAGTTTCCATGTATTACAGTATTCATCAAGTAAGTTCAAACCATGTTGAAGTCCAGTTTCCGACTCGGCCAAAATAATAATATCGTCAGCATATAACAGCAAAACAGTTTCAGCATTCCCATTTCGACACCTTCATATTTATTCAACATAAAATGCTCTTCAATGTCATTTAAATACATACAAAATAAAAAGGGCGACAAGGATTCGCCCTGTCGTACCCCCAACATACATGTAAAATATTCATTACTTACTTCGTTGTTCCATTTAATTTTGGATTTAACATTATTATACATTGATTGAATTATGTTCAAAATTTTTCCTCGTACCCCTAATTTTATGAGTTTGTACCAAATATTTTCTCTCACCACATAATCGAATGCCTTAGTGAAATCAATAAATGCCGTATACAATTTTCTATGTTGGTTAAGGACGTGAGTAATAAGCCCATGTAATACATAAATGTTATCAACAGTGCTCATATTTTTTCTAAATCCAGCTTACGCTTCAATATATACATTATATTTTTCGCCCCAAATATTTAACCTACTGTTTATTATTTTACTGAAAAGTTTCCCAATGGTACTTAAAAGCGTTATTCCTCTATAATTTCCTGTGTCATCTGGATTACCCTTTTTGTGCAATGGAACAATATAACCTTCCCCCCAAGAATCTGGAAAATATCCTAAGGTAAATACTTTATTAAAAAGTACATGTAAAGAGTTTAAGAAGTTTTCATTATGTATACCATGTCTAAGAAATTCGTTAATAATTCCATCCGGACCTGCTGATTTGCCACTTTTTAATGAGCCGCACGCCTTAGTAATTTCTGCAAAAGAAATTTCCACATTTAGCTCATCAAACATAACATGTAATTCACCGTCCAAATACCGTTCATTAAAATATAACACATCCTCATCCGGCTGAAAAAATTGAGAATTGGGATCATTAACCGATTTAAAATACAAGAGAAAGTCGTGTGTTGTTAGGTTATGAGATTTGTTCTGTTTCACTGAATTATTTAACAATTTCCAATACGCTTTAGCATTTAGGTATCTATGTTGCTCTAATTTTTTTGTTTGTTCCTTATCATAATCATATTTCTTTTTTCTTATCAATGATTTATATTTACTTCTAGCAGCAATCATACAACTTCTATTGTCGTGCCTATAGTTACTTAAACATTTATAGAAATCAGATTTTGTTTGTTTACAATCTTCATTGAACCAATTATTTGAAAAACCTTTATTGCATTTTCTATCACGGTTTACTCTACATTTCTTTTTAAATAAAGGAGAACATACTCTCTCAATCACGTCACAAAAGCATCGTAGCCCATTATCAATATCTATTTTGGATTCGGCACTATGCATGTTAGTGCTAATAATTTGTAAAATTTCTTTATTATTATTTTCTGCGAGAGATTGTAAATAAGCATCTTTTTTTAAACAGTCCCATTTAAAACAAACGGTACGCGAGTGCAATCATTAGTAATGTCTTGTGATTGGACATCATCACTATTTAAAGACACATGCATACAAAATTGTACAACACAATGATCAGACAAAATATTCGGTTCTAATACTTCAAACTGGTTTATACAATCAAAAAGAGACGGCGTACACATAACTAAATCAATAACGCTACATCCCCTGCTTGTGACACATGTATATTTACCTATCTGACCATCTAATCCTAATCTTCCATTTGCCACTTTTAAACCCGTCATTTTACAAAATTCCAATAAACAATTTCCATTTTCGTTTACAACTCTGTCCCGACTAGCTCTCGGTAATACAACATCAGACATATAATCATCGCGTAACAGATCAAAGCGTAACAAGTCATCATTATTTACATAATCATGTTTTAAACCGATTCTAGAGTTAAAATCCCCACATATAATAAATTTACATTGCTTATTCATAATATTTTCATAGTATAGAATATCAGTTACAATTAAATCAAATATATTGTGATTAATAAACATTTCTCTACTACTTCCATGTGGAACATTATATGCTAAGCATAAAAATACATCAAAATCATGATTGAACAAATCTCCCTTTAATTTTAACCATATTATACAGTCTTCATTATCTTTTACAAACTCGACGTGATTTTTTAAATGGTCTGCTACATAAATCATAACCCCACCGCTAGCCCGTTTAATCCCTTTAACTTGAGTGCTTCTACTTAGCTTATAATAATGAAATCCAGCAACATCATAGTTAAACAAAGAATTCGACCACGTTTCGGTGAATAATAATATTTCATTATTTGCAAATAGTGTTTTCATTTCATCTAACAGCAATTTGTTATATCTTTTCCCAATTAGGCCCTGTACATTTAATAAACATATGTTAATTTCCGAGCTCTCTCCGCTGTCCTATTTTTTGACCGGTACTTCGTTCTGGTCTAAACTGGATGTCCCCGTGCTATTTATAGTTGCATTACTGTCCTTGCTTTCACCTGTGCACCGGTTCGTTGCTTTCACACTGTTTGTGTTTCTATTCATTTGCGAAGATTGTGCCATTTTGCCTCGTGTTGTTTTTATTTGTCTAACACCGTTATTTGCATCCAGCTTTGTGCCCTGATTTTTCTTTGGAGAAATATGTGTTTTACTCGTACTGGACACAGCGGAATTTACACTGGAAAATGCCTCGTTCACAGGTAAGCTTTCCTTTTCAATGTTTTCTATACGGTCCGCGCTGTGTGACCTACTAGGTTTGTTTACATTTTCATCGGCGTTACATGCTTTCGATTGTTTTCTTTTGTCTTGCGTTTTCTGGAATACTTCATCATCTAGGTCTTTCTCCTCCTCCTCCTCATCATCATCACTGTCGCTGCTGTTTACCACAGTTTCTTTCGAGTATACCCTCACCTTTTGAGTCACTTTAATATCTGGGCACTGTTTTAGCCTATCGGTGCCTAGCACGCTGAACCATTCTGTGAATTTGTTTTGTATGGATTTGTTATTTATGAATAATTCAGCTGGGTACTTGATTTTCACTCTTTGGTTTGACATTCTTGCATGCTCTGCCTCTTTTGATTTGTATAGCTCCTTCCGAGCCCGTGCAATTTCCTTCGGATATTGTCGGTCAAGTCCAAAGGGGGATCGTTTCAGTTTGTACGCTTTTGAGAGTATTGTTTCTGTGTCTATGTAGTCTCGGAAACGCACTACCATTGGTCTCTTTTGGTCTTTTTGTGGGTATGGTCTGCCTAATCTGTGTGCCCTGTCGATCATCATATCATGGGTGTCAATATCTAGTTCGTTCTCAAGGAATTTTAAAACAAGGTTCCTGTCGTTGTATGGCAGACGTTCAGATAGTCCATAAATTATAATGTTGTTTCTCATATCCCTGGCATCTCTATCTATCGAATGGTAGCACATTGCCCGGGTCATTTCTTCCTGCCATTCATTTTTCTGCTCTAGTCCATTCACTCGTGCCTCGATCATTTTGTAATTATTGTTTACATGTGTTATGTCCCTTTGGCATTGAGATATTTTATCTTCTATGACATTCATTTTTTCGAACATGCAAACTAGCTTATCATCAATGTCCATGTTTGCGAAAATGTCAATATTGCTACTACTCACTTTTTTGCGTTTCGATTTCCGTTGAACTGTTTGAAATCCATCATTTTCAATAAGTCGTTGCCCGCCATTAATCCTTTGTTTGAAACGGTTCTGCACGGGAATTGTATACTCTGTCCCAGATTGTATGTCCGATTCATCCATTGATCTTGATAATTCTTCATCGTACAGCACGCCATTACTCTGTTATTATTTATCGCTAACTGTAACCGCTATTACTTATATTACTTATAAAATAAAATAAAATTTATCACTAGAAAATTTTCACCTGCCCGCCATTGACCGGAAATATGTAATTTCTAATTCCTTGCAACTGCAAGATAACAATTTCCGCTGTATTTGTTATACTTTAGGTTAAACTAAATCATTATGGACCACAATTAAAAGTCAGAGATGTTTGCTATTTCTTGTTTTGATGATCAATAATAAACATTGATCTAACAAGGCTGTCGCCGCCGGTTCAGTCATGGCCGGACCACATTTTTGGCCGATTTAAGGGGTTTTAAGAATTGGGCCGGACCTCTTTTAACTTCCAACAACCTGGCAATAAAACAGCCGCAACTCCAGATTGTCCGTAAAGTCATAATGGTAACCGATAAAATCAGTATTGTTAATGGATCTGTGCGCTATTTGGGCTATAGCATTATTATAAAAAAGATTTGTTATGTCGTTCGTGGCAATTAACTGACAGTGGTAGTGACACGCGGCGTCGTTGCAAAATAATAATATATTAGTATATCAGTATTGACAAAAATTGGACAGCCCACACAATCATTTCATATTCGAATATCTTAAACATTCATGAATGGCCAATATGATAACATTTAAATGTAAGACGAAAATACCGACGACGACGATGACAACGAACATGATAACTGCCAAAAAGCAGAAGAGCTTAATATGAAATAAGCCAAAAAAAAACAGCTGGCGATATGGGTTAAAATAGTCTCAGATATGTTGGAAAACGCTCCTATGGGCATGCCCTCGGAGCCCTCTATTTTTTTTTTCTCAGATACACTTTGGCCAGATCACTTTTAAATTGCTGGCGAGGGAACTGTCTAAGACATCACTTTGGTAATTGTTTTTCTCTTCCGTATCAAAGATGCAGAGACATGTCTTGCATTGGATGAGGAGGAGATGTACAAGAGATGTTCTTCGTAGGACACTTATGTCCAAAGCCAGTAATGGCGAGACCCTAACCATCCAAGAAAGTAAGCGTGCACATTGCATCAATTGCTTTCATTTAATAAAAAATATTTGTAAAAAACAACAATGATATACTATTGCAACAATTCATGAATTATGATATCACATCTTACTTGAATTTATTTACAAATGGACGGTATAAAATATCATGGGTGATTAATTTAACACAGTTATTTGATTTCTGTTTCAGCAAAGGAGAAATTGAAGTTGCTGGTAGGGGCGCAAAAGACATGGGGGTAATGTTTTTATAAGCAGACATTTTATAATACTTATTGTACAACAATCAAATTAAATCCTAAATTATGTTAAACATTCAGATCTCAGAGTGACCACTACAAGGTTACATTCTTACAATTCAGAAGATTAATGGTTTGCATTCATGGAAGCTTGAAAAAATTACTCTTTAGATGAGATCTCAAGATGTTGTTCATATTCACATTCATATTAAAGACATAAATGAAAGATCATTTAAGAGTGAATTTTTGCTGCACACATAAAAAATACTTCAAAGTTTGCAATGACAAATCATAGAAAGATGTTTAAGCTATCATTGTTACAAAATTGTTACAAATGTTTTCCTCAGCTTGTATTATGGTTTTAATTGCTGCCATATTGCACGTATTTTATTCAAACCATTCAAGTTCAGGTTTGTATATTAAGTCCTATTGTTTGTATGTTTTTATCAGATCATCCACTCCTGACTCACTTGTTGCCCCTGTTGCAACTAGTCAAGATGATATTCCACCTCGAACAATGGCGCACAGCTTCCGGAAGGCTATTATCCCCCTTGGATCAAACCCAGAACTGAAAGAAAAATATATCAATTTCTACAAAGGCATTAGATTTGGAAGAATCCTAGAGGACTTGGATACATTTGCAGGTCTAAGTTTATGCATATGCAAGATTTATTAAATGACTAGAAATGTTGTTCTGTATTAGTATTTTTTTCTTGTGTTAGTTTATATATTCAATTTGTTGCACAAAAAACATTTTAGTGTATCATGTCTGTCAGTTTTATTTCGATGCTGAATCATTTCATTCTTTCAAACAAAAAATATGTTTCTTGATCTAAACGTTTAACCAGTCTTATACAAAGCATGGATGCAAAATTAATTGTCTGTATCGCCCAGCTTGTCTAAGGGTATGTACAGACAATAATGTATTATATGATATGTTCTAATTGTTTCAGTCGCTATTTGTTACACACACACTCTTGATGCTGCTAACATTGATATGAAGTCACCACTCAGTATTGTCACTGCTCTGGTTGACAGGATCGTTGAGTCACATATGCTGATGGTGGTGGTGCTGTGGTTGCCATTGATCATGGCGAAGATATTGATTAGGATTGAGTGTGTATTCTGATCTTCATTTTCCTCCAGTTTAACGATATGTCTCCAAAGTATTTAAAAAGTTAATATTAAGTATTTAATTTTAAAGTATGAATAAATGACTGCTGCCAGTATTACTATAAATATCACCATTATCTTCCTGACTATTTCCACACATGCTTTTCATAATGTTAGTGATGATGATGATAATAATGATGACTGTAGTGATGATGAAAACATTGGTGGAAAAGTTGATGCTAATGTTGTTGGTACTTTTGGTTCCATTGATGATGATGATGATGATGATGATGATGATTATGAATTTAGTGATGATTATGAATTTAGTGATGAAGAAAACATTGTTAGAGATGGTAACAATAATTTGCAAGTAAATGTAATTATGATAATTGGATTGTTTACAAATGGTAATGGTTATGTCATTGATGATGATGATGATTTTGATGACGGTGGTAATGTTGAAGATATAGATGATAATGTAAGTGCCACAGATGTTCATGGTGATGTTCAGATGCTTATTCAATCATGTGACATTAAATTCTGTTGTTTCTATATTTTAGTACTCAGTCATCAGCCTATACTACCTGACAGCGACATCAGGATGAGGGGCAAGGTGACCTGGGCAGGAAAAACCTCTATGGAGGTCACCATGAACCTGGACCAGGTATGTGGGCTCTTGCGCTAGTCATTAATATTTCCTCATAGGTCAAACGTAACAAATTATTTCAGAATTTAAAAAACAAAAATGCACTTGCAGGGTTTCCTCTTGTGCTTATCATAGATGTTTCCTAATAGGTCAATCATACGCACATTCTAGCAGTGCACTCGCAGGGCGCTCCCTGGCTAAATCTTTTCTACAGCCAAATTTACCTTTATAACTAAGTTAAAATCCTTCCAATTCGGGGCATTTATAGGGATCTATGAAGAAAAACGTTGTAGCCAATCAGTATTTTTTCAGCCAAATGTTCAGACTTGTAGACATTAGCTTCTCTACAAAAAGCTAGTGCTAAAGATTGTGAAGCACTTTTTGAAGCTCATCAAAATTAATGGAAGTGATCTTTAAACACTAGCTGGGGAAAGTGATACTGGCAAAAGCTGGAAAGATATATCATTTTTTATAACTCATTTTGTTTGCGCCTTTGTTTGCCAAGTTATTCTGTGTGAAGGAATTGTAATATATATTTGAGCAGTAATCTTGTTAGTATTAAATTAACTATAACTTTATATTTATTTACATGTTTACTTATATAAAATCATAAACACAATATGATAATAGAGATATAAAATGCAGTAAATGTGTTGTAACTTAAAAAAAGTTGTCAACATAGTAGTTTTTTTAATTAAAATATAATAATTATATTTTTGAAGGAAGTTGATAAGAACTGGATGCAGTTGCTTAAAGCAAAGTTTTTGATGGTGGCAAGAAATCCTGCTACTAAAGGGTAAGTCATGTGTATTTGGTGAAAAGTTAAACAAATATTAATGCCATTCAACAAGTGTGTCTTCATTAGTTAAATATATCATTTATCACTCTATTTCTCTTTTTATCTTTCTCGCTCTATGTGTCTCTTGTAATTCATGTCTGGTATGGCTCCCAAACATTAGCCTGACACTGACTTCATGAATGATTATATTAGAATGCTGTTAAGATGAATAAATTGGTTTCTGTACTCAAATCGAGTTAAATTGATTAAATAGTATCCCTCTAAAATTCTTTTATGGTATCATTAAACTCTAAAACACGTGCACGAACAAACACTGAGTATAAATATAGTAAACAATTCAGGCGCGTAATTTATGCTAATATAGTTCAAGAGTTTCAGGTTAATGTTGCTAAGCTATAGCCAGTAAAATAACCAGTAAATAACCAAGCTTTAACCATTGTGTTTGTCTACTGAAGTACTGGTACATGTATGTCTGTTTTATAAAGCTTAACAAAAGTGTAATATTTTAGGTTATTAAAATTAGCTTTTGGTGCAATACCACTAGTTCGCAAATTTCAAAATTTTGAAAACATGTTTGCTTACTTTTTAATAATCTCTTCAAACTATTCTTTCAATAAAGAATTTTATTGATCATCAGCTAAAAGTTCTCTGCAGAATAGAAAATTGCATGTTATTCAAATAAAATAGTAGTACCTAACTGTGTATTTGATATTGTTGTTTTGTAAAATATGTAAAAATGTTTTAATAAACATGTATAGAATGTGTTTAAAAATGCTAAGTTCACTGAATTAGGAAACTAAAGACATTTTGTTGCCACTTTTACTCACTATTCATTCTAATGGCACTCTTTGTGTTACCGGAATATGTGTTCGTCATGGATGTGGCTGTTGTTGTTGCTATTGGTGATAACCTTGCTCTTGCCAGTGCTGCTGTGATAAACAAGTTGATACCTGAAGGTCCTGAAGAGGAAGCGTTGTTCAAACTGGGCGAAGGTCAGTCCATATGTTACTTGCTTGTTCCATTGATCATTCATAAGTATAGCCCGTTATACTTGTGTTAGACTGTTTTTGACCAGTTTGAATAAAATCATATCCTAAAATACGCTACGCAATAGAGAGATCGTGCACTTCATTAAGATTGATTTTGGTCCGTCCACACTTTTCCAACTGCACATAAGAAAACAATGGCATTCTGGACTCGCCTTATAGAAAACACAGAATCAGCATTATAACTATCTTTCCCATTATCATTTAATTTGAGATGCACACTTTTCGATTAAACTTGCCCAGAACCATCTCAATTACGATTGAGTTAGTAAAAAATACTTAAAAAGCTTGCAATCCCTTTAGTTATAAATAAACTTGCTTTGAAAGTAATGCTACATGTATATATCAGTATACAAATTATAATTCCATATTGTATTGCAAAACGCTTTGTGTCGTAGATGCAAGTTGCCTCATGATCCTTTGCAATGAAATTAGTCCAATCCGTGTGCAATATTGCTTATGCAGTTGAGATTAACAAATGATCTGTAACAGAACTATCGGCAAGTATTGAGATGGACAATATTGTTGCTGTCCAACCTAATAGACAAAAGAGTAACACATTGGATAAAATACATGTAATATTAGATTGTCATTATTGTTTTATTTCTATACACATATGCAATAAATGTTTGTTTCTGATTCCGTTTAGAAACAAAGACTAAACGGATGTTGGAAAGTCAAAAGACCCTGTTAAAGACGCCACCAGATGAACAAGAACGTCTCCTGATCCATAACTTGTTATTGGAGACGCTGGATCCTAAGTATGTACTGGTAATAACTTTAAGACAACAGTAACAATGGAAACCAGTTTCTTTGGATCATAGACATGGGCCTGTATTCACCAACCCGTTCTTAGACATAAACATAAAGAACATAGATTCCTCTACTTAGACTTAAAGAACATACTTAGACTTAAAAATAAATGAATAAATACCTGCGCGTTTGAAGATACGTTGGCCACCAATGTTATGCTATGCTTATGCTATTCACAGTTAGTTCTAAATACAGGATGTTGTTACTAGAGTTGGTGAATAACAAGTAAATTTCAAATTAACAGGGTTTTTTTAGAACAAACCATTTTCAAGTACAATGTATATTCTTAATTCTTACGTCGTAAGTTTAACAATGGGTTGGTGAATACGGGCCATGATAAACAAACTGACCATGAGTATGCATATTAAGGTAAAGTTTAACTATTATTTCAATATTGTGTATGTCAGTTACTGGGAATGGATAGAAATCCTATCGATTTTGGCCGATTCGCGCATGATATCTCCTACATGCATACAATTCTATTAGAAATAGATTTGCAGCGTTCAGGAGGATGGTAACGTCCTTATGTTCAGATGCCTTTTTGTTTTATTACATACTAAACGAAAAGCGGGCTTTATAATAGCTTTGTAAGAACAAAGCTTAACTCGCAAACAAGGCATCCCAATTGCATACCAAACTCCATGGTAACACAAAAATTATCTGTACATGTATTAATACATATAGTACAGCCTCTAGTACACCACTGCACAGATTTAAAGAGCTTGTTATATTTATCATAAGGAAAAAGTACGTAAAATATAAAGAGCTTACTTCAAAATTGTAACTCTCTTCATTTGATATTCGTTGCTGTTTCAGAGCTTGTACGTTCAAGGTCCGTGTGAAACCAGAACGCTCTGTTTGGATGGAGGATACTCTACTGAAGAATTTGGTCATTTGCATGCCGGAAGTAGGTTGGCACTTGAAAATAAATTGTTAGATTTGCCATTTCCAACTTGTTAGTCAATACTTATACAAAGATATAACTAAGATAATGTATTTTGTAATAATTATATGTACAATTTAAAATTCATTACGGTGGTCACCATGCCTCGTTGCATTGGTATCAATGTCGCGTTGCAGGGGAGAACACTCTAAGAAATAACAAAAGTGTCATTTTTGTTTCTATTCTGTATGGAATTTATATGATTTGTTTTCAATATACCACAGTTATATTTATTTATTATTTTGACATTATATACACAGTCGTTTATACGACAGTTGTATGTGTTACATTGACTTGATATACAGTATTATATTTCAAATTATATTTTGTAATTACAATTCATTCAATTCGTAATTAATTTAATTTAAATGGCTATGTCCCTTGTTAAAAACATGACAACTATACAAATAAAAACCACTTATGCGTTAGTACTAACTAATTGATTTTATATAGCAAGTGGACATGTTGTTTATTGTAAACTTCCAAAATGAAACAAAAGTAAAAGTAGTAGTAGTAGAAGTAGTAGCAGTAGTAGCAGTAGTAATAGTAGTAGTAGTAGTAGTAGTAGTAGTAGTAGTAGTAGTAGTAGTAGTAGTAGTAGTAGTAGTAGTAGTAGTAGTAGTAGTAGTAGTAGTAGTAGTTGTTGTTGTTGTAGTAGAAGTAGTAGTAGTAGTAGTAGCAGTAATAGTAGTAGTAGTAGTAGTAGTAGTAGTAGTAGAAGTAGCAGTAAGTGATGGTTATAGTAATGGCAGTGGTAGTAGAAGTAGTTGTAGCAGTAGTAGTAGTAGTTGTAGAGGAAGTATTAGTAGTAATAGTAGTAGTAGTAGTAGTAGTAGTAATAGTGGTGGCAGAATAATAAGAAGTAGAAGTCGTAGTAGTAGTGGTAGCACTAGTAGTAGTAGTAATAGTAGTAGTAGCAGTAGTAGTAGTAGTAGAAGCAGTAGTAATTGTAATAGTTGCAAGGGTAGTGGTGGCGACTGTAGTACTAGTAGTACTATTACTAGTAGTAGTAGTTAGAAGATACAAAGTCCTAATTAGGAGATATTAAGTCCTAATTCGGAGATATTAAGTCCTAATTAAGAGTAAGTATCTCATAATGAGGAGATACTAACTGCTACTTAGGACTTATTATTTCCTAATAACGAGACAATAAGTCATAATTAGACGATACTAAGTCTTAATTAGGAGTAAGTATCTCCAACATTTAATTAATTAGAAAAATTATTAAGTCCCCATTAGGAGATACTAAGTCTTCATTAGGAGATACTAAGTCCTAATGAGGAGATTAAAGTCCTAATTAAGAAAAGGTGTCTTCTAATTATTCGATACTAAGTCCTAGGAACGAGGTACATGATAAGGAGATACTGATTCCTAATTATGACCTAGTATCTCCTACAAAATTGGGACTTAGTATTTCCAGAAAAAGCAGTAGTACTAGTAGTAGTAGAAGTAGTAGTAGTAGTTGTTGTAGTAGTAGTAGTTGAAGTAGTAGCAGTAGCAGTAGCAGTTGCAGTAGTTGTACTAGTACTAGTAGAAGTAGTAGTAGTAGTAGTAGTAGTAGTAGTAGTAGTAGTAGTAGTAGTAGTAGTAGTAGTAGTAGTAGTAGTAGTAGTAGTAGTAGTAGTAGTAGTAGATGTAGTAGTAGAATTAGTAGTAGCAGAAGTAGTAGTAATAGCAGTAGAAGTAGTGGTAGTGGTAGTAGATGTAGTAGTAGCACTGCTACTTCTAGTAGTAGTAGTAGTGGCAATACAGTGGCAGTGGTAGTGGTAGTAGAAGTACCAGTAGCAGTAGCAATTGTAGTAGTAGCAGTAGTAGTAGTAGTATGAGTATCAGTAGTAGTATGAGTATCAGTAGTAGTAGAAGTATTAGTAGTAGTGTAGTAAAAGTAGTATTAGTAGTAGAAGAAGTAGAAGTAGTAGTAATAGTAGTAGCAGTAGTAGTAGAGGTAGTGGTTGTAGTAGTAGTACAACTACTTCTAGTAGTAGTAATAGTGGCAATGCAGTGGTAGTTGTAGTGGTAGTGGTAGTGGCAGTGGTTGTAGAAGTCGTACTAGTAATAATAGTACTAGTAGTAGTAGTAGTACCAGTAGTAGTAGTAGTAATACTAGTAGTAGTAGTAGTTGTTGTTGTTGTATAAGTAGTAGTAGAAGTAATGGTAATAGGAATGGTAGTAGTAGCAGAAGTTGTTTTAGTAATAATTGCTGTAGTAGTAGTAGTAATAGTAGTAGTAGTAGTAGTAGTAGTAGTAGTAGTAGTAGTAGTAGTAGTAGTACTAGTAGTAGTAGTAGTAGTAGTAGTAGTAGTAGCAGTAGAGGAAGTACAAGTTGTTGTGGTACTAGTAGTAGTAGTAGTAGTAGTAGTAGTAGTAGTAGTAGCAGTTGTAGTAGTAGTTGTAGTAGCAGTAGGTGTAGTAGTAGTAGTAGTAGTAGAAGTAGTAGTAGCAGTAGTAATAGTGGTGGTAGTAGTAGTAGTTATAGTAGTTAAAACAGTAGCAGTAACAGAAGTAGAAGTAGTAGTAGCAGTACTAGTAGTAGTAATAGTAGTAGTAGCAGTAGTTGTAGAAGTAGAAGCTGTAGTAATAGTAATAGTAGCCAGGGTAGTGGTGGCGATTGTAGTAGTAGCAGTACTATTACTAGTAGTAGTAGTTAGAAGATACAAAGTCCTAATTAGGAGATACTAAGTCCTAATTCGGAGATATTAAGTCCTAA